>VWZF01002195.1:245847-273909 GCA_013396755.1 Sclerurus mexicanus
GACTGCCCGCTCCGCCGCCACACGTGCGGCTCCGCGCCGAGGACGTGGCAACTCCGGCCCTCCCTCCTTCCCTCCTCCTCCTCCTCCTCCTCCTCCCCCGCTCCGTCCCGCCCCGGCCGCGCCGGAGGCTCCTCCCGGGCCCGCTCTGCGGAGCGCGGGGCGCCCTCTGCCGCACGGCCGGCCGCGGGCCCGGCGTGACGGGGGCAGCCAGACGGGGGGCAGAGCGATAAAGGGGCAGAGCGATAAAGGGGCAGAGCGATACAGGGCAGGTGTGCGGGCTGCTCCCGCAGGGGAGCCTCGGGAGGGCGCGGGCCCCGTGCGCGGTGGTGTGTGGGGAGCGGGGACAGCGCGCAGGGCGCTGAGGGGGCACAGCACAGGCGTGTCCTCCTTCGGGAGGGAAGCGCCTCCCGAGTTGGCCGGACTGCCGGGCCGAGGAGCCCTGCCGAGTCCAGCCTGCAGTGCTGGGACCTCCGGACCAGCGAGACCCCAAACCCCCGCAGCTGCTTCCCCGTCCCGTCACTTAGGCTGGCGCTCTGCCCAAGCATCTCCCCGTGCTCCCACGGCAGTCGCTCCAACTGGCAGGAAACTGGTAGGAAAGTGAAGACCCCAGGCATCTGTTTGCGTTTTCCTCTTGTCGGGACCGCACGTCTTGAAAATAAAAGACATTACTCGGGCTTCGTGGTTGCAGAGTGCCTGGCACACAGGTTTTCACTGGAAAGGTCTGCTGGGGGGAATCTCACTTTTCTTCCAGGTTAATAGCACCTACAAAACTCTTTCCAAGCTTAGTGGTTTTGTCTGTTCTTAGAGTGTTTCCTATGAGAGCGTTCATGACAGGCGCCTTAGCGTAACCTTAACATGCCTTCTAATTGAGTGATATTAGACTGTCGTGTTGTTAGCTCCTATTGCTCTTCTTTCTCCTGAAAACATCCATTTCCTACAGTGCTGAGCAAATTTTTAATCTCGAGGTGCACTGCCAATTTAAGGTTAGAACCTGACTTTGAAGTCGTAAAGAACTGCTGCTGCTGATGTTCAAATAATGCCGAACCGCTTAGGGCTAAAGCAGAGAAGAAATAAAATTGTGTTTTTTCTAAAACATCTCTCGCACTGTGGTTATCTCAAAGGGCTTTATAAAGTAATGTCAAGTAAAGGAGCACCTTTAAGCATAGCAGCCATTCCATGCGTAAATGTACCTTTGAATGCAGAAAATTTTGGCATTAGAGCTATCTACTTATTTAGTAGATCTATTTTGTATGTTTAATGATCACTTGCAGCACCATGAGAAGTGTCCAATAATGGTCACTGCTTCACACCAGTAAGGAAAGATAAATTATGTGTATGTATTAAATTCCTTCTTGGGCTGACTCTAGGTAAGAAAACGCAGCCAAGTAGATTTAAGGTTAAAGTGAATGTGTGAATCTTTGCCACATATTCCAGTAAAGCCGCTAAACTTATAAAGCATGTAATTTGTTGGCTGTTAAGTTATGTATGTATGCTAAAATACTCCAACAACAAATTATCCCTGAACTTAAGTTTGAGCAACAGGTCTGTCTAATGCTGGCTGGCACACAGTTGATTGCTACTGATCACTCCAGCTTCAGCGATGCTCAGCAACAGGATGCTGCCATTTAGGAAACACAAATTCATTTCTAAGCTTTAAGCAGAAAGCAATTCGTGAGCCATATAGGGTTTTCCAATCTGCATCTGTCCAGAATAGATATGATTAAGTGCATTTTTGTTGAGCTATTGATTTATTCACCTGGCTTCCTCAAATGTCAGATATATGTATGTTTCTTGTCCAAGAAAAATAGGGCTCTTTGGAGTATTGATTGCAGCAGTGGAGTCTGCAGTACACCTCAGTAAAAGGTTTGGTTCGCATTTTAAGACACTGGACTGTTCTTTATTTAACTTGTATGTCCTTTGGATCTAGCTGTAAAAATTTGCTGTCAGGATTATATTATAATCTTTATTATTTATTTTTAATCTAGGAAAAAATCTTTTGAGGTTGAGCTATCCGTGTGCAGTAATCTCCCCCTAAACCTGCACAGAATTTAGAGACTTTATTTTTTTTTATGCAGTACTATAAAAGGATGGGAAATGCTATTACCAAATTCAGTATCTTTTCCTTTTGTTGAATTCTGCGACAGTAGCAGCTTAGTCTTTTAATAAATACATATGGTTTTACGTATATGTATGTATGGAGAGAACAAGAAGAAACCCCCACACACAGTGTAACTGAAGTGCAGTAACTGCGGTGGTCGTTAGAAGTTCAAATACAAAATATAATTGAATGGGTGCATATTAGTATACATTACAATGCCTTTTCCCTTAAGAAGTTTTTTATTCTCTGAGAACTTGGAAGGCAAAACCTTCCAGGTTATATCTTTCGCAATTGGCAAAATATTTCCTGAAATAAGAAACAAATGTTGCTTGCCAAGACTCTCTGGATTTGTGATTTTCACAGACTCCAGCAGTTCTGGACTTCTTTTTCTCAAACGTGTGCCAGAGCCACAGCACTCTTACTGCAGATACTTTTCACCTCTGTGCAGTTGCACCTCTGAGTTTTGCTGGTGTCTTTGCCTCTCAAGAGCTCCTCTACTTTTCTTTGATTTCTTTTTGGTTCTACACTTCCTTCAGATTTACTCTGGAGCCTGTTTTCCTTGTTTTCTGATCATGCCATACTTTTGTGGGACCTCCCCTAAATCTCATCATCAGAGTCTTCTTTTTCTCATGTTAAATAGAGAGATTTAACATGGAAATCTCATATACAGACTAGATGATCTGTCAAATTTTGGGTGGGACAGATGTGCCACGGAAGTGCCTATTTATCTTTTACTGACTGTAAATAAAAAGTAGATCAGATTTAGATATTTGAAGCGGGCTGAGATGAATTCCATCTTACGAGACTTCTCTGTTGCCAGTGAAGTCAAAGACAAATTTGGAGTAATTTCAGTACTGAAAGATAAGGCTCAGAAATTTTTATGTTCTGGTAACAATGGTACCTGAGGTGATGGATAATGAATGCCTTTTTTCTAGCTCAGCAGCTACTTCAGAACACAAGTGATGATTAGTTATTACTGTCTAAAGGTAATTTCATAGTCTTGGAAAAATGAGAAATCCACTTGTCTCTTAATTTATGTTCTCAGAGATGGCTTCATGATAGATGTCACTCACTGAACAGTACCAGAGACTTCTTTTTCTTCTGCAGGGGAGATTTGGAGTTCCATCTAACTGTGGCAGAATAAGTGTATGAAAGAGATGCTTTAAGGAGTGCATCAGCTGTGAACTGGAAGTAACTGTGTAGGGAACAAGATCTTAGGAACAGACTGTTTAACTAGAGGTAAAGCCTAACATTTTCACACTGAGATTAAAAACATGCAAGCAAATAAACAAGGAGAGTAATATACATCTGATATGACTTAAAAATTGTCAATACTAATATACTCTAAATTGAGATGGGATGCTTTCCTGATTTGGGCCCAGAAATGATGGTGACCTCTGTATATACAGAAAGCCAGAGGAAATGATCACAGTACTTTCTTCTGACTTTACAAACCATCAGAAAACCCCTTCAAACAGAAAGCCATGCCATATAGTCAAGGTAAAAGAAGTTGGTTTGTACTGTCACCATCCTGCAGAACTCTTTTTTTCCTGAACTCTGGATAACAGTTTCATAGTCACAACAGTTTTCTCAGTGTAGAGCCTAAAATAACTGTTAGAAGAAGACGTTAACTTGGAATTTGAAACTAAGACTAAAACACATTATGACAATATCCTTTTTCCCTAGTACTCCAAATCACAGCAGAACTCTTGGACTTCAAAATTCCTTTTTCAGCAGGACGTATAACATTCTGAAAGACTTTATAGAAATGTGAACTTTGCCTCATATTACCTGAAAAATATAAAAATATTATTCAGAAACTCCTGACAGATAATTTAGATTTTGTATGTTGGCTACACTAGACAAATTTCATATTTTGCAGGCTAATTCTGTAGTGCAAGTTCAGTCTTTTTATATTTCATCCACTGTCACAAGCGATCAAATGACAGATAAAAAATTTGTTTGATAATAATTAAGTATGTCATCTGCTTTCAAAGGCTCACAGTCCCAAAACTGAGAAAGACTGAAAAAGGAGAAATGTATAGTGTCTCATTATACTTTATCTTTCAGGTAGCTGAATGTTGTGGCTAAGAGTCAGATTAGACAGTTTCATCTGGTACCATGTTTTACAGAAGTGGAAAGATAAGTCACAAACGTTGACAAAGCTTTCTTCAGTACAGACTATCAAAAAAAAAAGCTTTAGTAGATCTGCTTGTAATTTTTCACGCTGTGTCCTCTTTTGGCACTGAACCATATGAAATTTACAAAAGCAACACCTGCAGCTCTCTAAATCACAGCCATTTGGAAAGTTGATGTCTGCATATAGCATTCTCACATTCAATCAACCTGAATATGTTAACAGTTACGCGATTTATAGTGAATCCCTGAAGACATACATTTGAGAAAAGATCTTCTTTGTTTCAAGATGTCTTTCTCTCTGAAGAACCTGTCATACCAGTCAGAGTTTCAAACTCTGCACTATAAACACTGTGGTGTAGTGCTGAGCAACTTCCTGGAAGTTCTAAAGGCTTTCAACTCTTATTGATCTTTTAGGAATTGAAGGAAGTTGACTATTTACAGGAAGAGCCAAGACCTTTAAAGAATGATGTGCAAATTAATTCTATTAGCTTACATGCTTGTAGTTACTTTTAGGTATAGTTTGACATTTTCTATTTTTTCTTCTTGACATAAAAATATACTTAACCAGCAAACACTTGCTGTCACTTCCTTTAAGATTCTCACACCAGCCATCAAATTCTTCTGTTGCTGTTGATGTTAGAGGACAAAATGTTTTGGAAGAACTTAGGTGTAAAAAGCTTATAAATGTACTAATGCTGTGAGCATTTAAAATTTTTCCAAAATCATAGCAGCCAGATATCCAAAAGACCAATTCAGTTGTGGACTTTTCTTTAAACAACCAGCCTATTTCCAGACCTTCCAGAGCTGTTGACTGCTCAATGATCTCTTGAAAGATTCAGTAGCATTTGGCACATAGGTATTGGTTAGAGCATGTCCTTTGTTCTTTCTGGTACATAACAGAGGCTTCTGCTTCCTCTTGCTTCCCTGATGATCCCCTTGCAGTGAGTGGGGAAGTAAAATAATATAATTAAAGGGAGTGCGGGTATCTCCAGGTACCATTAGAAAATCAGATGGCAGTCTTATCTGGCTTTGTGCTTAGAATGTTTTCCAGAAAGATGGGTCCTCTGCTTTTTTGACATAGGTGTCACTGTAATTCTTTGTGATGGGCCTTCACATTTGATGACATCGCAAAAGCAGAGTGGAATAGATTCAACCTTGAAATAAAATGCAATCTATGAGAATAATGAAACAATAGGGAGCTTTAAGAAGAAAGCAGTAGGTCATTGTAACTTAGCTTTTTTTAAAGTAGTTCATATCTTTTTTACAAAATATGCTTAAATCATCTGGAAGAAATTTACAGCCCCTCTTCTGAGGTTATGGGCTGGAGACACTGCAGTTCCTTTTGGTCTCAGGAACCGTGAATCTATGAAGCATTTCCTTTCTTTGTGGATCATGCCATAGTGAGCAGAATTGTGTCCATAGTCCTTGCTTTGCTGGTACCACTTGCAGTTCTGTAACAGACCAATGCCTGTAATTAAATGTCATATCTCAGTGCTTCGGGTGATTTTCTGAAGTGATCAGGAAGTTTTCCTTGCCCCTCATTTGCATGGGTAAAACTGGACTGATGTACTTTTATTTATCTTTTCCTCCACTAAAACCATCAAAAGTGAGACCCTGGATAGCATGGGCTGGTGGCTAGAGAGGGTGGAGATTTTGGACTGGCTGGTGGAAATGTCTTGTTCATGAGCCAGCTTTGGGCCTAGGAAGAGAGATCGGTCAGGCTTGTACCATGAGGTGGATGTATGTGTTTATATCAGAAGGGAAGGGCTGGGGGTTTATGCTTATAGTTGAGTGGCGGAGAGGGGTAGATTCTGGCTGTAGATCAGCTGGGTCCAGTAATATCACTAATGAGGTCACTATAAAACATTTTCATACATAACATGATAAGAAGAGAATGTTTGGTTCCTGTTTACCTGCCACTGAAAAGAAATTTGTAGCTTGACTGCAAAAATCTTCCCAACTGCCACATTTCTTTAAAGGTTGTGCAGAGTGAGAGGGTTATATTGCCATGCAAATTGAACTAGACAGTAAAGACCTGTCCCTCATAAAACCATGCAAGTTAAATTCCAGCCCCAAAACCTTTTTATTTATTAATATCAGACTTGGAGATTTTAGGAGAAGCATAAGGAAGTGTCTTGTATAAGCAGTTCTTTCTGGGCTCAATTCCAAAGTCTTTCTCCACATTCTATCTGTGGATATAATATCTAATATTGTATCTGTGGACATTCTTAATAATTCAGTCCTGTGGATCCCAGAGGCCAAATTCATAACTTTCCTTTTTTCCCCTCAAGGTTTTATACTTATAATTCAAAGATACATACTACACTTCTGAGGGTTTTTTTAAGTGTTGTGAGAAGTGAAAGGGGGAGATACGCTTTCTATCTAGTAACTAGTAAGTCTATCTAGTAAGTCTACTAACTTCCATGAGTAGGTGCTACTCAGCATGAGGGACAACAGGAGCAACCTCACCAAGCTGAGGTGGGAATGAAATTCTGTTTTGAAACTGGACCCGCATGGCAGCCCACACTCAGGGGTGGGGATGTTTGAAATAGTACATTCCTGATGGCTTCAGATTTGAAATTCTGAGTTTGGATCTTTTTCCAGTGGAGATAAACACAATTATGCACCCTAGCAGTTCAAATAATCTCCAGCTACATTTGGATTCACTGCTATATATGTTTCATACTTCCTCTCATATAAAATATTAGGGATTAGTTCTTTTCACCTCCATCTATGTAGCTGGGATTTTTTTCCTGTAAAATTCAATAACAGGAAAAAATCCAATGCATTTATACTCACAGAAAACCAGTCATGCAAAGCATTCATTTATGAAAGAGAGACGGTTACACTGAGTCAATACTAATACAATTATCTATTTGAACATGCTCAGCTACTCAATGCATTACCTAATTCTGCCTTTTGAGATTCTTGCTGGGTTTTTTTTCCTGCAAGGATCTCTTTCTGTATTCTTGTGTTTTCAAGAACCACCACTAGCTAGAAATGTAGAAGTACACACTGTTGTCATGGAAAACCTGACTTACCTAGACAGATACCTTACCATCACTCTAAACAAAAAACAGATGCAAGATTTGCAAACTGTATTTACAGCTCTGAAACACAGTAGTCTATTTAGTAGAGCTGGCTGGGAAATATTTTTTCTGTAAAAATCTTGAAATAACCATTTTTTATTCCAAATGGGACAGAAGTTTTGCTTATTCCAAGTGGGACAAAAAATTCTTTTCCTTTTTTTGATGGGCAAGGAGATTAGTGGGATAAGAATTGTCTCTGTTAAATTTTTAAGTAAAAAATAAAAATAATTCTAGATGACTTCCCATATTTTACCTTAGTCTACTCCAAATATTTTGTTTCAATTTAATTTTTATATGTGAGCTTCATCACTGAATGGCATACAGTATTGAAGATAAACATTTCTAATTTGGAGAATACTGAAAGAGGAAGGCTGTTACTCTTTCCTAATAGAAATTGTTTTCAAATTGATCATTTCACATAAACATCCCACTTCTGTAAAAAGGGTGCTTTCCAAATAAAATTTGGAAATTGTTTATTTTAAAAAGTGTGACTAGTCTAGTTTATCAATGATTCTTAAAGGTGAAGAATATTGGAGTAATTTCTGTGACCTTCTGAAATTAATGGGAATATTCTTCTAATGTCTGATGATTGTATTAATAATTTTTTCCTAAGTGTTATGTGTCAAGATCATTAAAAGAATACCCCAACAACTGGAACTAAGTTTCACTTCCTCTTAGAGACTTACTCAATCTTGCCATATCCTGACATTGTTGCCCAGCAATGAAACGAGATGATTTAAATGATTGCACAACCCTCTGTGCATCCAAGGAGCATGGAGCTGCCTGGTTCTTCCCCTTTAGTTGTAGCTAGAGGAAATTGCTCCACTGCACTACACCTGTATGGTTGCAGTTGAATCCCCCAAAAACGTGGATTACCCCAAACTGTTGCACCGATCACAATTTGAAGTCACTTCAGAAGGCACCAGAATCCAATTGTGATCCACATCGGAGAAGTGAGTGGTAAAGACGCTCCTTTACCACAGCAGTTCATCTTTGAGTAGTGTTATGAACAAATTTAAGAGTGTGCATTGCCTGCCTAGCATTCATCCTAAGTTTTCAATAACATACTTACTAAATTAAAGCTCATACTCCCTGGAGAAAAGTCATACTCTCTCAGGTCTCTGTGAATATCAGTTATTTTACACAGAGTCAACAGCTTCAGCAAAGGTGGTGAGACAGACATTCAGAGGGCTCTATAACTTTGTCCTTGTGGCACTTCCAAGGGAAAACAAGATCAAACCTTTAAAGCAAAAGAAGTAGCTGGGGCACTTCTGGGCTTCATTCAAACTCGACTCCTTATCAGTGAGCTGTTAGGTAAAACACTTATCAGGAGCATCCAGCAGGCACAGCAGAGCTTAGCCTTGAACCTAATCTAAAGCAGTTTCGTAGCAGTACAGTCATCACAAGACCACGGCTGATATTAGTATGCCTTCCTCTGGTGTTAATCGTTATTTAGCAATAATCGCTGCAGTGGTTTGTTTTTTATTCATGCAGAAGGAATGAGGGCAGCTCAGCCCTAACACTCGCTGTGTCGCGAGGGGAATGCGAAGCAGTAGCTCTTCAGGAAAGCATGCTGCTGGAGTTCTGCATCGGCTCAAATCACTCTGCAGCTCACCACTGTGAAATGGCCAGTTTCGTCGAGCTTATCAGCAATGTGCATCATTCAGTTGACAACACAGAAAGCTGGAGTTGGCTCATGCACAGCAGTTTTCCAGGTGATGTGTGGGATCAATTGATACATTCACTTTGGGAGATAAAGCAAGAATATTCTCAGTATGAGCGAGGCTACACTGCATGAGTATTGCCCTCACTGAAAAAAGAGATGATGGCTGCATACAAGACAAGGCATAATTAGCAGGAGGGAAAAGAAAGAGAAGTAATATATCTTTTGGAGGGAATTGTTTAATTCATTTTTCCTTGATCTTTTTGAAGGAGATTTTTTTTTCCTACATTGTCATGTTATTTGAAGCCAATGGGAGTCTATGCTTCCATCCTTTCCCCTTTTTCCACATACATTCCATAGACTGCACAGCTGTGGATGTAGCTTAACATGGTACACAGACTGTGTTTCTTCTCTAAAGAAGAGGGACCATTACTTTGCAAATACAGAATTAAATACTCAGGAATTAATGTCTCTTTTTGAGCATAAAAGAAATGCAGCTGCACACAGGAGGGGATCAATCCCTCTAAGGTTACAGAATACCGAGGGCAAAAGAACAGGAGTGATGGATCAGATGCCTAGCAGTAAGCTTCACTCCATTGCTTGGATTCTGAGCCTTCTGGAGCAGAGCAGGTGTTTTGGGGTTTGTTTGAGGTTGCATGATATAGTATAAATAAGAGCAGTTCATGGTTCAGTACTGCTCTTCTAGGCAGTACCTAATCTTTGTTGGTGCAGGGAAACAATGAGCTCTTGGCTTTTTTCTGATGTGCACAGAAGGAATTCTTCATGTTTTATATAGTCACTTGCTGCTATTATTTTCCTGCCACTGGCATTCAGTCTTCTTTCTTGTTGTAGCTGCATTTGCCACAGGTCTAAATGCATAATAACAATGCAATACATATTAGAATATTAGTCCGCCCAGACACCTGTGAGGCTTTCGACGTGGTCCTATGTGACATCCTGATCTCTAAACTGGAGAGCTGTGAGTTTGAGGGTTGGGCTAGGCTATATACTGGATGAGGAATTGGCCAGATGGATGCAGACAGAGTGTTGTGGTCTACGTCTTCATGTCCAGGTGGAGGCTGGTGACAATTCACATCCCTCAGGGTTCTGCTTTGGGCCTCTTTAATGTCCTTATCAATGATATGGACAGTGAGATCGAGCACACCATCACAACGTTTGCAGGTGACAGGAAGCTGAACAGGGCAGGTGACACACCAGGAGGATGGGGACATCCAGAGAGACCTGGACAAACCTGAGAAGTGGCATCATGAGAATCTCTCGAGGTTCAACTAGGCCAAGTGCCAGGTGCTGCACCTGGGTTAGGGCGATCAGATTCACAGAATCATTGAGGTTAGAAGAGACTTTCAAGATCACCTAGTCCTACCATCAACCCAGCAGCGCCATAATCACACCTAAACCACATCCTCAAGTGCCACAGCCATCCACATTGCTGGGCATGGGGGTGGGAGGACACATTGTGAGTGTGTTGCATGTACAAGTGGGCATTGCTTGGCTCCTCATGGGAACGACTGTAGGAGTCCTCACTGTCTACCAAGCCCAAGGGGTTGTCCCAGATGTTGTAGCTGACTTCATCTTCCCATTGGGACAGCTCAGCTCATATTCCCCTGGGTCTCTTTTGACTTCCCACTGGGAGAGCTAGTGGACTCTCACATCTCCCCATTAGGACAGCTCTTGCTTTCTCTTATCTACACATTGGGACAGCTCTTGATGTCTCTCACCTTCCAGTTGGTACGGCTCTTCAAATCTTGCATCTTCCCATTGGGACAACTCTTGGACTCTCACATCTTCTGCTTGGTTGTAGAGAGAATGTGTCATCAGTAGCCTTGCAATCCTTGCAGCATTAATCAAACCATCCAAATAGAGGACTCATTTTGTTTCTAGAACAGATACAAATCCTTAACTACTCCAATATTGTTTTAACTACCTCAGCACATTCTTACCTGTTTTGCTGCACT
Organism: Sclerurus mexicanus; assembly: GCA_013396755.1. NCBI lineage: Eukaryota > Metazoa > Chordata > Aves > Passeriformes > Furnariidae > Sclerurus > Sclerurus mexicanus. The sequence goes on from VWZF01002195.1 coordinate 256,813, forward strand.
TCATTTCATATTACACATTTCCAGTGGGAGACTTGACAGGAGGCAGAAGCAATCAAACTATATTGTCTTGCATAACAGTGGGGAAACTACCATGTCTCTCATGCAAAAGATTAATCATAGACTGTGTGCTGTCTCTGTAAAACAAAAAAATGTCTTGCTCAAATGGCTTAGAAGTTACATCCTGTCATGCTGTCAGTGTAGAGGCCAAAAGACAGACATCTAAAGGAGTCGAATCTACAAAGAAGCAGCTTTTTTTTCCCGTTGTAGATCATACTATAAGTTCCTGCAGTTGATCTCAGAGCACGATGTTTATATGAGGCTGTTGCTGCAGATAGGAAGGGAAGGGACAAACTGTTGCTGGGCAGGTTAGTGGGGAAAGCCACAAGGAGCATAGGTGAGGAAGGAATAGCCTGCTATTGCCAGGAGAGGGAGCTGTTTAGGTGCAACCTTGAATTTTAGACCCAGACATTATCTCTGAAAAATGAGGAGCCTTATTGCATTACTGCTGCCCTAAAATAACTGTGGGGGCCAGACACTTAATTGCTATGTCTGACAACAGCTTGGAAAAATATAAGTGCTGTCTCTCTCTTCGCTGTGTTTAATCTGAGGACATAGGGATATGTCCTGAATTATTAACTGGAAAAAGCAGGAGGAATAGCAAAACTTAAGAAGTGGCAGCAAAAGTTTATTTGTGAGTCTTACAAATCTGCTAAGAAAGAATCTGGAAATGCATGAAGTCATTCTGGGGACCGATTTTCAATCCAGAAGTATAACTACTCCATATTGCATTTACTGAGATTCCTCTTGTCCTAAATATCCGAACTGAAGGTAATACAGCACAGAAGCATTGGATTTGATTAATCTCATCAAAATACAGAGAAGTGGCTAAACATAAAAAAATTTGCAGGTGGTGGGGAAGAGGCAAATAGAAAGTTCCTGGTGCAGGGATTTATCCTATGCTTGCAAGGAATGTGTATAATCTTTGTTAAAAAATTCAAAGCCTGCTTGGCATGGATCCTAGCTGTGTAGCAGTTTGTTTAGTGATGATGGAAAGCTCACTCTACATTAATTCCTGATGGTTTATTGCAAAATGTTCTGTAATGATGACATGCTTGAGCTGCTAATTGATTATGAAATATCTTGAGAGCTTTATGAAAAGAGTAAGATACAATTATTATTGGATCATGCCACTCATTAACTTTAAAGAAAATAAATGTACTGTAAATCCAACTGGCCTGTAAATTTATTTTGTTTGGAAATAGATTCATGTAATCCTTCTTTTCCCTAGTAATATCAACGTTCGTTACTTGTTCAAATGGAAGTACGTTCAGGGAGATTAAGGGCCTGAACCAATCTGACTGAAGTCAAGCTGAATTGTTCCCATTGACTACAGAAGGAGCTGGAGCAGTCCTTGTTTGTTCTGTCCAAGTCCAAAAAGAAAGTCTAGAGAAGAGAACAGCAGCCACGAGACTCTCTGAAGAGAGTGGATATGTAAAAGTTCTTGTTTCTCGGTTAGGAGAGTTAGTTCATCCTACAGCTGTTTCAAGCTCCAACCCATCTTTTCTTAATATCAGTATAAATGGTGAGGTATAGGAGGTTGGGACCACATTTGCAGCTGTGCACATTCATTTGGCCACTACTGCGGTACTTGTGCAAACCACTGTCTTACAGCACTTTACATTTTGTTTTGTAAGGAACTGGTAAGGTAAATCCCGTAAGCTCAACTTGGCAGCAAGCATTTTCCTCTGTCCCTGGTCCGTGCTTTTGAAAGCTACAAGGGCAGCTAAGAGTGTGCAATTCTGAAGAAATCAAAAGCCTATTCATTGGTTAAGCATGGGCCTGATCCTGCCATATCCCTAATTGATTTGCCATTTTATATTATGACAAGCCTCTGCTAGGAAGCAAGCTTAAGAGGAGGCTGAGTGCTTTTAGTGTGAGTGAATGTAACCCCAGGGTAAGTTATTCATGCTGCAGATCTGGTGATACATTGATAGTGAAAAAGAACAGTTTCTCACCCTGTGTCTCTGTGACCAGTCTGAGAGAGAAGGCAGAGAAGGGACAGACAAAGTGGGATGGGGACACATCCCCTCCCAACCCCCACAAGACTACAAATGTAAATCATAGATTTTCCCTAGAAAGAATATATCTCATTATCCGTATTTCTGCTTTTAGCATCTAACCCCCATTGTGTTTTACTAATGCAATAAATAAAAAACAGAAGGGGATATGCCTTTACCCTAAATATGCAAACATCAGCCAATGAAATAGAATTCACTTCCATGGTTATTTGATAATACAGCTCATGAACCAGGAAATTCATTGTACAGGAAGGTTGTTTTCACTGTTTAAAAAGGGAAAGTTTTCTGCACAAAATCTGTTAGGCTTGCTAGCATCTCTCATGTTTGTAAGTGCTGCCATGTGAGGCAGATAAAAATCACATCTCATGATAAACTGTATTATGAAAGAGGCATCTCTGAGGCATCTCCTTACTTTTTAAAATGCTGCCTTTGAGTTTTGAGATTAGTAGAGTTTTCTCAACCTCTGAGTCTTATCTCTGCAAATTTTTGGAAATGGACTATGGTCTCTGGGTTTCTGCTAAAATCTGAATGGATTTAATTTTTTGCCTCAATGCTGGTCTTGAAAAGACTTTTACATAATTGATATTCTTATACTCTTACCTTTGGAAGGAGTTCCATGTGAAAAAACAGTTTTGGAAAAAATAAATATTTTATTTCCTATTGAGATTTTCAGATTTTAAATTTTCAGAAGAATATAAAACCCCATTGGAGTATCAGTTTTAATTTCAGCAGACCAGATTCTATAACAATTTGCATTGTCAGTGGTATCACTGAACTGGATCATGAAATTTAGCCTCCATATTGGTTTCTGACCCAGAAAGGGGTTTTCCACTCTGCAGATCTGATACTATTTCATCTGGAATACTCAACATTTAATTACAGTTACCTTCTAATCTGATTTCAAGAAGAATTTGAATGTTTAGGGTACCACTCAGACATGATGAGGGGACACCGGCCAGTGCATAAGGGCCAGCCTGAGCAAGGAGATTGATGAGTGGGACATTAACGTTGTGAATGGGGTGTATGCATGAAGCTTGACAGTGATCATCTATGTAAGGCTGAATTTCAGCTTTAGTTCCCAAACTTGCAGCAAGTCTATTATAAATGAGAGCTAACCATTTTTATAATGGATACATTGGAACTAATTTAACTAGGAGACACGAAAGTTGTATTTTTAAGTGTTTTCAAGTTATACTGCTTCAGAAATAATGCTGTTGCCACCACTTACTTGGGAGTGAACACACTGTGTTGCAAAAGTATTTTCTATTTTATCAGGAATGGCGTAGACCCCTAAATTCTGCAGAGTATTCTATCTAGAGAAGTCAGCCAACTCCCATGTTACTCCAGACCTCAAATGCTGACAGGCATCACTAGGACTCTAGAATAACTGTAAGCAGAAAGTGAATTCTGGGTATTCATAAGTCTATTGAAGTAATTGATGTCCCATTGTTCCTTCAATTAAAAAAAAAAAAAAAGAAAAAAAGAAAAAAGAAGAGAGAGAAAACATAAGAACCTCCCCAAAATATAATGAAGTATTTGCATATAAAAAGACCTTTAACTTACATTCTTTGCTTATTGGCAGCCTTTGGAAGCCCATTATTCTTTTCTGCTGTTAAATTTACCAGAAAAAAATGCTTACATTTCTGGGCAAGTAGAAGGTAATAAAAAAAATTTATTGTTGTTCATTTATTTACACAGGATGCAGACCTTTCTAGACACAACAATTATTTCTAGACACAAGTAGGAGAAAAATGTAAGATTCTGTGGTGGTGTGGGTTTTTTTTAAACATCCTAGATAAAGGTTCATAGATGCTGTTTCAGGAGAAAGCCTTATTATAATAGCAAAGGAAGCGGGTGTCTTCAGTTTCTCATCCTGAGTGTGCAGTTTTGTGACTAGATAACCGTGAGCAAATTACTTATTCTTTTGAGTACCAATGTTGGTCTTATTTCTACTGGTGCGAATCTGAAATAACTCCACAGAAGTCAATGGAGCTACAATGCTAATCCAATGTTGTTTCCTCATCTGTAACAGAGGTTAATGACATTATCCTCTCTTGGGGAATATGTCAAGGATATTTAGTTAATGTTGACTCTGTAAAATGTTAATTAATTGTTAGTGCAAAATTTGTACTGTACAGGTGAGAGAAACAGCACACAAGGTACTCATGCTTAACCTACTCTGCCAAAGACACGTCATGATATATTTGCTTTCATTATAACACCTCAAACAATTTTCCTATTATCGCTTTCATTAGTGAGGGAAGACTGCTCTATTCTATTAGGAAAGCAACCAGATGCATATAAATAAATTAACACCAAAAGATTACCAAGCATAGCACGTGCATATGTCATATACTATGCAGCTTGCTTGTGTACAGGCCAAAAGAGAGGATTATAAGTTTAAAACAAGCAGTTTTGATTCTGCTAGGTAATTTGTTGTTGTATATAAACTGAGAGAAAATAAAATATACTAAGACAAAACGGTGGACAGATAAATAATTATTGCCTGAAGTGATCTGCAGCTTTCAGGCAGTCCTTTTAACATTTTTCTGTCTCATTATTTCTGTATATAATTGAGAAATATCTTTGTAAGAAGTAGCAAGGACACCAGGCATGAAAGCCTTGGTATGCGTCTATCCAATGCAAACAGGAAAATAACTATAATTCTTAGTAACTCAGAATTAGCAATTTACGAAGCAATCATGGGACACTGTCACAAAGCAAGTAGAAGCATGTAAAACCGTGTGACAATAACTTCCACTTCTGTTCTGAGGTTCACGCTGGTAATTCTCAATGCATATTTCAAAAATGGGTGCATTATTCCCATTTTGCAGATGTGGAAAGTGATCGCCCTGGGACAAGTGCCGTGACTAAACAAAACAGCCAGTGAATGAGGTGGGAGGAAGCTGTGCAGCTGAGTGTAGAGAAGAAAAGGGCAGGAGTGGGGCTCCCATTTCCAGCAAGCATCACACGGACCACTCCCATGCCTGCTCTCACACTTGGAAAGAGAAACTTGACCTACCAGCTCCCATCATCTATCTACTGACATTAGATTAAGGGTAATAGACAGAAGGATACCACATAAGATAGTATGAACTTGTTAGAGAACTCTTCCTTGTGAGTGACCATCTCAAGTGTTTGGATCTCCTGTTTTTCTCCAGATGCCAGTCTTCTCAACAGTGTGTTAACACTGACTTTTTGCATGGGATCTCCAACTAACAGCTTGCCTCTCTGCTTTGTTATCCCCTCTACTAGTGCTGAAGTGATGAGGAGGCTGATTGAAGTCCTTTCGTGTCCCAATCTTTCCAGGGCTTCAGCTGTGGTCTCTTGAATTAGATCTATAGTATACAGCTTTACAGTGTGGACCAGCTCAGGTTTCTGCTCAGCTTGCAAGGGCTGGTGAAATCAGACAGTAATGGTTAAAGATTCCTTCTGTCCTAGCCAGAATGACTGTGAGCAGTGACATAATTTTTTGAGAGAAAAACATTGTTAAACCAGTTCTATATAAACCAAGAATGCTTTTACACTGAACTCTTGAGCTGGCAGTGTAGCTAGAGTAGTTTGGGCACCAGCTGCCAAGTATGTACACAAGGATTTCAAGCTGGCTCGTTCAATGCATGCTGTGATAGCTACATTGCTACTGGTTCCTCAGTCATCATGCTATATAGCTTGGTTTTAATAACACGACATAAGAATATGCTAGACTTATCTTTGTTGCCAAAACATTTGCAAGAGAAAAACAAAGATATTACCACAGTCATTGGAAATCACACACTGAGAAAACATCTTATTTCCAAGAGTAGGATTTTGTATATTCTCATGCTAAAAGAAAAAGAAGTGACAATATTTCCTATAAAGCTTTAATTTAGGAAAGAAAATAATCAAGTAAATTTTTCTGTAGCCTCAATAAATTAGCAATAGCACTGCTTTGCCCAACTTGTCCTGAAAATGAGTTCATTAAATCTAATAGCACACATTGTATAGCAAAGAATCATATGAAAAAGAAACCTATGACTTTTATGTCCAATTAGGAAAATACTCTGTGGTGTTCAGCACTGATTCCAGTGGTGGATGTCTGCCAAAATACATTTAACTAAAATTAATATATTTAAAGATAGAATCAGCCCTGACAACAGGGAAGTCATCTATTAGAGGCAGTAATTCAAAAATCACAGCAAAATTGCTTGTTAAAGGAAATCACAAACTTGGGAAAATAGCAATGTTTATTAAAATTTATTATCTCTGATTTAAATAGATGGCTTAGTAGAAGAGATTAGGATATCCTTAAGATCTTGTAACTTGACTGTAGTAAACCAAAATGAATGAATACATGCCTTGGAGGTAGAAAATAGGGCTCATGTCCTCCCCTGCAGTCAAAAGCAAAGGGAAAACACACACCCAAATGATGCAAGGTTGAAATCCAGAGTGCCTATTTATGCACCACAAAGTCTGGGCTCAGCAGGGTGATTCAAAGAACTGAAATTACACATGTAATGTCCATATTCTCAAAGAAAATAATTAGACACTTTCCAGAGTAGCCCAGAATGCCATACAAGGGCTTTGTGGCTGGCTGGTGTGAAATACGGAGGATAACAGGTGTCTGAGCAGTTCTCTTTCCCTGGACCTTGGAGCCTTCCCCCCACTGCAGTGGCCTAACTGTGCATGACTCATTCTTTCTAGGTGAATGCATTCATTAGCTTTGAATTGTCATCCCATGATTGCCTAATGTAAAATGCAATGATACTTCAGAGCACAGCAGAGAATTCAATCTTTGCCTGACTTCTAGATCCCCTCACCTTTCTCTCTGGGACCACCCTGTCTTCTTTTTTGCCAGTCTCATTCCTAGGTTCACAGCAGCCCAGCTGGCACAGGGCATGCCCCTATGAGACCTTCCTAGCCTGAGACTGGGCATTTGCAGGCTTAAGGATCAACCCCAAATCTCCACTGCCCAGGGTAACTGCTTTCACCACTAAGCAACAGCACTGAAGAAGCAATAGTAGCATCACTTTTAAGCAGAGTAACTTGCCTGTCATGCTTTACGCTGAAAAAAATACAGTCCTTGTATGATTTATACTTAAGTTTACAGCTCACCTAATCATTTCTGTTTGCATCATGGTGGACTTCTGTTTTCGCAGAGTAGGCACTTACTTTCACAGAGAAGAGCAATACACAGAAGTTTTTTGCAGCACTGGGAGAGCTTCCAAGTCAAGTAGGGGTGTGCCATCTCCAAGAGTAGGTTTTCTGAGGAGCACAGGAATTTGAAGATTAATTTCTTATGTTCTGCCCAACTTCTTGTCTCTAGGCACTGAAGGGATGTCCCTAGAATTCCTTGTAGCTGCAAGGCATGAGATGTCTTAGCAGTCCAGAATTTGTTTTGCCAGACACATTGTTAGCTAGAAAGAAATGGCTACTTGAAGTCTTGGCACAGGATAACACTTGCATGGTGAAGTAGATCTCTCAAATGGGACAGTTTGTTGTGTTGCCATTGCAAAGAGTCTTTGCAACAGCTTCTTAACTAAATCATGCAATCCAGCTTACTAAACCACTGTTTTGCTCAGTTCTCAGGTGATCTAACTGTCCTGAGATGCTATGTGACCACTCCAGCATGTATATGATCCATTTCTACATATTATGATAAACTCCATACAAAAGATCTCCTAACTGTCCTAAGTGTGTACAAAGGTTCTATGTGACTGTTTTTATATATGTAGGAAGAGTTTCAGCTGCCTATTTACAAATGTCTATGCAAAGTTTGGTCAATTCTGCAGCAAGAACTATGTGAAGGTGTCTCTGACCAGATTCACATGCATATAAATTGATATAGGGACAGCAGGAGCTGCCTGGGAAAATCTCTAGAACTGTCCAAAATTCCTACCTGGACAGCTGCTGTGAAAGTCAAAATTTTAACTGTGAAGGTGGCTGGAAGTCCAGTCAATCACCTTGTCTCAAGCTGGACCATTATTTCAAATCAATCAAAATCCTTGACGCAAGTGACTAGCAGGGGGGCTCCTAGACCACCCAGGGAACTCATGACTTAGGGGCTCTTTGTGTGTGTACAGGTGTAGCCCTGACACCCAGCTATATAGCACAGTTGCAGCTAAAGGACAAACTTGAGTTTCATACTTACAACTTCAGCTCCATAACTCTTGTCATATTTCATTAGCTCAGTGCCCAGTCTGTATGGTCAGACATGGACAGTATGCTTCAATATACTTCCCAAATGCCTTCTTTTCTGGATCAGGTTTCTCAAAACAAAGCCTCGTCTTAAATCTTTAGTAAAGGAAGTGAGTATTTTAGAATAGAGATTAAAATACCATATACAGTATGGAAGCTAGCAAACAAGCAGGAAACCTACCTTTTCAGTAAATCTAGATATTTGTGCATCTCCCATCACTACAGTACCTGAAGGATTCATGGCCTTTATATATCATTAGTATTAACCTCATTTTATTCTTGGATAACAGAGGCTCATATTTTTGGAGTCCAGTGCAGTGTTTTCCAGTAGCTCAGGCATTCTGTTTTTACCTGATTATTGTTTTTTCTACTAGTGTTGTTTTTATGCATAAGAAAATCAAGAACATAAACATCTAATTCTGTCTCCTTCATTCTTAAACCAGTGTTCATTTACATGGAATAAAATTTAACTTTTAGCAGAGGGCTGAGCAGTATACATAAGAATACTAACAAGCACTGATTGGCCTTGTTTGCATAGAATTTAACCTTGGTCAATCTTTTTCATCCAAAGAATATCACTGTCTGGCACTGATTTATGCCTAGCTGTTCTTTGCCACCTGCAGTGGAATACGATGCCTGACCAGCCAACCCAGCCTGTTCAAGAGGAAACTAACAGATAATGTGCAATAGAGCTTTATTGTTTCCCAGTATGTGTTTACTCTGCATCACAGAGAATCCATTTGTCAAATATTAATTGAATTCTCCAACATTTGGCATATTTGCATAAGTCTTATGAAACGGAGCATTATCTCCCCTGGTATTATACCCATTTCCCTTAGATGGTGTCTCTTTGATCCATTAATCATGTTTCCTGTACCCTCCCACAGAAACTTAATTGCTCACATCCTGCAGAACCCACTCACAAAGAAAGAAATTAGCTCTATGTAAATCTAAGGTTATTACCTTGCCTTTATAAATGTAAACCAATTAAATTACCCTCTAAAAAGGACAGTGATAAAATTCCAGATGAGAATTGATCACCCAAGGAACCAGATTGAGGCGATTTTATTGGACCAGTGGGAAAAAAGTGTTTTTTCTCTACCAAGGACATTAGTGGGGCAAATGATACTGCTGTCTACGTCTTTCTCCACTACTGCTGCTGTCCCCTTTAATGACTTCAGTATTACTTTAATATCTGAAATAAAGGGCTAGATTCAATAGATACCTCCAATTTTAGGGCTGATGTAGGCTTATACTAGTGGGAACATCACTTGGGCTTTACTGGAACCTCTAGGTATGATCTAAAGATGTGAGCACTCCATTAGGGAACCATGTAAAGTCAAAGATGCAGCTACCTAGCACTAGCTTATAGGAAATATTGATAAAAGGAATATATTTTGAATTCCACCTCTCAGATCAGTAGGGATATGATTTTCAGAAGGTATGTCTTTAGCCTCAAACCTCTACTAAATACAGGAACCCACACTAAAAAGGCTGCGTCAAGCTCTTTATTTTTGTCCCCAACAGGAGCAGGCAGTAGGAACTGTATGGAATTAACAATAGTCTGGTGGTCGCAGCACTTGTGGAGGAAGTGGGAAGGATTCAATGTTTTTTCATGTAAGTCAGTCAACTTCCACAGAAATGTTCTAACCACCAGGCATAGATCTTTCTAGGAAGATGGGAACATCTGCCCCTGCCTGTGCAAAATGTAATTCACCATTAATCCGGCCATAGAGACAGTGAGCAGATGACTCTAGTCAGGCAGTTCAGACAAAACCATGGAAAACAGGACACTTGATCTCCAACTGCCTCTTCTCTCCAACCACAGAAGAAAATAGTAACATGTTTTTTTGCAGAACCCTGTGCGGTTGTTGTGTTGCACTTTGTACTGTAGTGTACTTTGAGTACACTATATTTTGACATATATGCAAAAAAAAGTAATTCCTGAATCTCATTCAGTTTTAGACTCTGAGCCATTCATTCCTGTCAACACTATAACAGCTCGAGCATGTAAAGATCAGCAAATCTAGAAGCTTAGGGATCTTTGGGATTAAAAAATTTTAACAACTTCTAGACTTCAGTAGCTCAGCAAGGCTGTTCAGGATCAGGATTCTGAAACTTAGTTCAATTTATCAGATCAATCTCAAAGAGACTAAGCCAATATCAAAGGCACTAAAATCTCCAATTTACAAATCTAGCATCTAAGTCATCAATAGCTTCTCTTCCACATTTGATCTTCTCAGACTTGACTCTAAGTTTACCTCTTTACGATCACTAAAAATTTTTTGTTCTTTCATCCCTCCTTGGTTTCTAAAATAGTTAGAAAAATTATGACAGAAAATGTCTCCATGTCTTTTTTTCTAAGAGAGATTGGTTTCTGTTAAAAGAGAAAAATGGGAGCAATAAGAACCAGTACATCACTGTTCCATGTTCACTGATTTCTTCTAAACTCATTTGTTCACTCTGAAGCTTTCCAAGTTTCTCCTCTTGATGCAAATTCATTCTCACACCTTGTAAATCTTTCTTCACCATCCATTCCTTTTGTAAGGTTCTCTTTGAAACATATTTCATCCATAAAGCCTTTCAATGACTTCATCTATATAATCAGTTTCTTTCTACTAAAGAAAACATCAAAGTTAATTTGCAGTATAAGTGTAATTGGGTATATCATAGGTCTGTCTGATCATATAGTCTCTTTGATTTAGACTGTGAAGGTCTTGATCAAACCAAGATCCACTCTTTTGTACTGTGAACATTTTTGATGGTATTCCATAAACAGTATTAAGATATTATAACAGATATCCAAGCATAATGACATGTGCCTTCCCAAGAGGAGACCTGCATCCTGTATCTTATCCCGTATGTCACCTACAGTAGAGGTAAGTTGTCAGAGAGACAGCAGAAGCTGGCATTAAGGAAGAGGAGTATTTAACACAAATGCTTAACTGCTTTTTATATGTATGACTATTAAGGCACCAAAAAGGATTCTGAGATTCTGTGATTGAATTGGTCACTAAGTTGGGCAGGACCTGAACATTCGCTTCTTTATGATTTCATCCAGAACCTTAAACCTGTTCTTTGGAGACTTGTAGACTTAAAAGCCTTAAGCTATTCTTCAAGATGTTTTTGCATTAATTTTATTGCTTATGGCATGACATTTGAATGCACATCTGAGAGAAGGTGAAGCTCGTGAAAACTCCACTGTCTCCTGTATAAAATGTAATAAACATAAGCCATCAAATGGAAGAGGCAAACAATACAAAACAAGCCAAATTATACTGGGGAAAAGCAGTCCTTTTAAAATTAGAAAAAAATTAGTTTTCTCCTTTCATCTGTAATACATGCTGAAAATACAATGCTTACTACTAATATAGGACTTAACTAAAAAAAAAAAGCATTTTTAATCACATAAAGAGGGCTTTTTCTACAAGGTAAAATTTTAAGCCATTTTAAGCCATTAAAAGTCTTGCTGGAGTAGAATCTGTTATTTAAAGGAAATGTCAGAAAATCCAGCACTGCTCTATTTTCTGCTTGAAACTACCTACAATAAAGAAAAGAATGTTCACTGTAGTTTCTGAAATTGAATAAAAGTAGATATTACAAGAAGAAACACAGGAAGGCTAGCCAAACAAGATATGGCATAGTAGTTGAGAAAAGCTGGCAAAGACCAGCTGTAAACTCACTGGACTGAGCATAATTGCTCTATTAGTGCACATAGTTACTATGCATATTTTAACAACTGGAGAAAATTCTATGTGTGGTTCCCATATATTTTAGAAGGCTGAATGCAGATTATAATTTTAGCAATTAAAGTGCACACACCAAGTTTGTGCTGTAGAATTCTACATACACTGGCATCACTGAGTAATTAGGCAGACCAGTTCTGAGGACATGCAGCAGCTACACAAGGCTCCTTTTTCTCTGTAAAAACCTGAATCCAGATCAGCTCTCTTGGCTTCAAGCTATGGGAGAGTTCATTTGTTTGAGAATTTGAGAGCCCGTTTTACATGACCCTCGGCAGCACCATGGTTCATGCATGAATAATACCTTCATAATCACTTGTTGCTGCTCTTACCACCTCAAGGCTGGTTGTTTTCCAGAGATGTAAACCATTAAGCTGGGCTAAGGATGCTGGATGAAGTCCCAGGAGCATTCCTGACAGAGAATGGACATTGCTTAAGGTTGCAGTTGGTTCCCTAATAAGTGCTTCTGGATCAATGTCATAGAACAGCAAGTGTGTTGGGTTTTTTTCTGTAATACACCACCATTTATACCTAAAACCACATCTGAATTTACAGCCATTTCTTTGTCTTTCCAGGACAATAATTTTAGGATGTACATTGAATTTAATTTAATTACACATAATTATGCTTTTGGCAGCTACAGAGCTTTTTATGCCTCATATTTTACCTTTTTTTTTTTTTGTTAACTGTAACATCTTTTTTTATTAATAGAATCTGCACATTGGGAATTTATACAGGCACAGCTCTGGATACAGTTGCTTTGGTACTGGAAAGTGTAGCTTAGCAGCTTTCTATTACATGACACAGAGTATAATAACAAAAGCTACCTTTCCACATCTGTCAAGAAAATTTATCTCCAAATCAGTCTCGAGCAGAGACTATCATAGCCTGTGCTTGCACAGGCTGACCATAGGAGATTAGTCAGTCTCAAAGATAAAGATTAACCCTTTTCCCTTCTTAGGAAACTCCATCTCGTTTTCCAAAGATTACACATAAATGCTCTTTATGCAAACTGCTTAACAAAAGTACTGCAGTTGTAAAATGTATGAACTGGAGGATTAAAAACATTTGTAAAACCACATCCTGTTAGTTCCTGGCAGAAATGATAATTAGACATCAGGTGCCAGGTACTAAAAGAGATAGAACAGCATAGGAGAAGTAATCACAGATCAAAACAAAATGAAAAAAAAATGAAAAAAAATGAAAAAAACCCAAAAAAACCCAGGGAAACATTAAAGGCTATATGACTGTGTGGTATGTGACAATGAGGAGTACTGAATGCAGAGAAAGGCCAATTCAAACTGAGATAAGTTCTCATTTCATTCTGATACTTCAGTTATGAGCACGAAGGAGACAAGAAGCAGAAATGTGCAGTACTGTCTAATGAGGTGTTAGAGGACCCAGGGCAGGGGGGTTTAGTGTCTGAATACGGCACTTTCTTAAAAGCTCTTCCTTCAGGGGTTTTCAAGGAGAATACTTAATTCATGCAGGGTGCCAAGTCCTGCACAAGGGTGAGCTGTCAAGTGTTTGTACTGTTCCATTACTAGATCTTAGAAAACCTATAAAACCAATGCTTCCCTGCTGAAGGTGCAGAAAAGCCTGCAAGGTCATCCTTCCCTTGGGCGAGTGAGAGACACGAGTGGACAGTGAAGAATTTCTAACTAAGAAGGGAGCAAGTGCTCCTGTGTGGTAGTAGGAGGTACAGGTTGCATATGCTCGACCTGCCCATGAGACAGGGAATCTTTTCTCTCAGGCCACACAAAAGCAACTCCAGCCTCACTAATCTCATGTTCCAACTAAACAGTCCCACAAAACACACCAAAGCATCGTGCCTGTGCCAAAATCTCTTGCAATGGTTCATCTGCTGATGGAAGAAACATCCTGTGATAGGGAAGTACAGACAGTCCCACTCTAAAAAGCCATTTTCTGCAATAGCACAAGGCCTGTACTGTGATTTGAGCTCCTGGCCACACACTGCAGGCCAACTCAGCAGCAGGCTTCACAATCATACAAACCCTCTTCAACTTCAAATATATGAAACTAAAATGATGTCTTTCAAGTCTGTGTTTTCACCAAGATATGCTCTGTGAGACATTTTTTTTATATATGGAAACCATTCTGTTCCTGAAAAGAAATTCAAATTTTCCACCAGCTATCTTGGGACTTTGTAGATAACTCCTGCAAGTATAATTCTTTTTCCTCAGGAGAAATGTGATCAGTAATTGAAGCTCAGGGGAGCCCGTACCTCCAGTTTTATATATGCCTGACTAGATGCACCAATACTGCTGCATCATCTACTTCACTAGTGGAAGGAATTAATGCAGGTCTGTAATATTGTAATTCAAACAGGTGTAGTAAAAAGTAGAAAACATTACAGTATTAAAATCCCTGTTTTTTAATATATGTATGTAAATTAAGTGGTAGGAGAAATAATTCTGCAAGACAATGACAGAAAACACCCTTGAAACAAAATTCTTATCCAGCACATGTAGGTTTCATAATATTCCTTTTATCCAATAGTATAATTGAGGAGCATATATTTGACCTCTTTCACATTTTGTAAGTAGAGGATTCTAAAATCCATAATCTCAATTACTCTCTTAATAGACTATCCTCATTTTTTTTTTTTTTTACACATTGACCTGCAGGATAAAGCTATTTAGAAGAGGGGTTATTGTGGAGAGCACTGCCATAATGAAAATGCTGAAGGACAAAAAAATCCAATAAGGAGACTGGAAAACACATTTGAAAGTGCACTTCTCAAGTTTAATTTATTCTATGTGCATACTGTGAAACATCTGGATGTCTAATGTACAATCAGGTACCAGCTATTACAGCCAGTAGTTTGCAGCAAGTTGCAGGCACTTGTCAGAAAGCAAAAGTCTCTGCACAAGAAGGCAGTTTAGCAGTGAAATGCAAAAGGCAGGGAAGAAAGCATATAAAGCCGCTCCATTATCTCTTCTCCCTATGCTCATGTATTTTCTTTTATAATTCTGTATTTTTTCAGTGTGTTTCCTGTGCAGCAAGGCACCCGTGTGCATCAAACCATGAAGTGTCACCGAGTAATCCGAGCCACCCTGGCCTCAGTCCTGTAGGGCACCACGTCGTGGGTTACCATCACAGTTCGCTCCTAGGACAAAACTGGTTTTCCCAGAGGAAACTGCCATAGAAAGTAGCTACATTTTGCACTCGAGTTTCAGCGTGAGACAACCAATTATCTCCTTTGTGCCTGGCTGGTTGTGATTAAAAAACATTTCTTCTGTTTTTGCAGCAGCAGCAGGGAAGGTGTTTCATCTATGTGTGGCAGGATTATTTCTCTCAACATAACATTTTCATTCGCCATAAATCAAGGATGTCATAGATTCACAGAACGGGTGGTTTGGGCTGGAAGTGTCCCCAAGGACCCCCCAGTGCCCCCCCGCCATGGGCAGGGACACCTCGCACCGTCCCAGGCCGCTCGGGGCCCGTCCAGCCCGGCCCGGAGCGCTCCGGGACGGGGCCCCCACCTGCCCTGGGCGGCTGTGCCAGCGCGGCCGCCTCACGGCCAGCGGCCTCCTCCCCGCACTCATCTAAACCCACGCTCTTTCGGTTTGGGTCCGTTCTAGAAAGTCCCCCTCCAAAGCAAAGAAGCAAGCACATGTTGCATCAGCTTTCCAAGGAGCGGTTAGTTACAGATGAGGTTTACGGTGGAAGTACCAGCAGGAGCTTGGGGCAGCAGCACAGCTGCGCTCCTTGCAGCACGCACGGTTGTGCCTTATGCCGCCCCGGGCGGTGACGAAGCTCTAGCACCTCCCTTGCCCGCACCGCCCATTTTATATCGCGCGCGCGCGGCCGCCCCACGGCTCCGAGCCCCCATTGGCCACCGGGGGAGGGGGCGGGGCCCGGGCAGCCGAGGGGCGGAGGGCGCATGCGCGCTTGGGAGCTCGCGGCCGGTCGCGGTCACGNGCGCTTGTTCTCTCCGTCGGGGCTCTGCGCGGGTTTATCGTCTGTTTGGGAGGGCGTGTGTGTGAGTGTGTGTGTTTGAGTGTGAGAGAGAATTTTCTCCTTGGTTACGCGCCTCGGTAAACTTGTTTGTACCTCACGGGCCGAGCAAGGGAGGGCAGGCGGGAGCCGTGGTACTGCTGTCCCTGTTGATGCCGTAATAATCTTGGGATTCATTGATTTAATAACCCTCTACCAAAAACATATTATGGATGATTATTTCTGTTTTGCACCTCACCTGATTTCTTTAGAGTTTTACTGTTTTATTTGTGATATATGTCTAAGTATACTAAGATCAGGATATCTAGAATCCTAGAATCGATTGGGTTGGAAAAGACCTCCGAGATCACCGAGTCCAACCCTCGATCCAACATTACGCTGTTTACTAGATCCTGGCACTGAGTGCCACGTCCAGTCTCAGTTTAAAAACCTCCAGGGACCGCGAATCCACCACCTCTCCGTGCAGGCCATTCCAGTGCCTGGTATGATACTGAAAATAAATCTTACCAGGTGTCACACGTTGGTTAAATTGTTAGTGCAGTGTGAACTGTTCACTAGAAAAAACACTTTATTTTTTTAGAATTGAATAGTGGCTTGTTGAGAGTCTTTGTTGGTTTGTTTTGTGAGAGTACTTTCAGGGTTATAAATATTTGAAGATACCATAAAGATATTGGGGAGGGGGTGTGAAATGTTGGACCAGGTTGCATATCAGATGAAGAAGTTTTGTGTTTTTTTTTTTTTTNGCTCTTTCGGTTTGGGTCCGTTCTAGAAAGTCCCCCTCCAAAGCAAAGAAGCAAGCACATGTTGCATCAGCTTTCCAAGGAGCGGTTAGTTACAGATGAGGTTTACGGTGGAAGTACCAGCAGGAGCTTGGGGCAGCAGCACAGCTGCGCTCCTTGCAGCACGCACGGTTGTGCCTTATGCCGCCCCGGGCGGTGACGAAGCTCTAGCACCTCCCTTGCCCGCACCGCCCATTTTATATCGCGCGCGCGCGGCCGCCCCACGGCTCCGAGCCCCCATTGGCCACCGGGGGAGGGGGCGGGGCCCGGGCAGCCGAGGGGCGGAGGGCGCATGCGCGCTTGGGAGCTCGCGGCCGGTCGCGGTCACGTGGTGGGGCTGGC
>VWZF01002195.1:275332-526439 GCA_013396755.1 Sclerurus mexicanus
AAAAGACCTCCGAGATCACCGAGTCCAACCCTCGATCCAACATTACGCTGTTTACTAGATCCTGGCACTGAGTGCCACGTCCAGTCTCAGTTTAAAAACCTCCAGGGACCGCGAATCCACCACCTCTCCGTGCAGGCCATTCCAGTGCCTGGTATGATACTGAAAATAAATCTTACCAGGTGTCACACGTTGGTTAAATTGTTAGTGCAGTGTGAACTGTTCACTAGAAAAAACACTTTATTTTTTTAGAATTGAATAGTGGCTTGTTGAGAGTCTTTGTTGGTTTGTTTTGTGAGAGTACTTTCAGGGTTATAAATATTTGAAGATACCATAAAGATATTGGGGAGGGGGTGTGAAATGTTGGACCAGGTTGCATATCAGATGAAGAAGTTTTGTGGTTTTTTTTTTTTTTGTTGTGCAGATGGAAGTTATAATAGCAGGGAAAATGGAAAGGAATCTGTAGAACCAGCAGATTCTGGTTTCACAGTAAAATGTACAGGGAAACAGAATTTGAAATGGCTGCTTAAGAAAACTTGAATTAAAAAAATTGTCAGTAAGCAATTTCAACTTCCTAGTGAAATGCTTGGCATGGAGACTGTTGTTAGAGTTTCACAGTCTTCAAGGCAGAAAACCTTAGAGTGCAGCCAAAAACATTAACAAACTCGCTTATATCATCTCTGATGTTTTCTGTACAGTGGCCATGAGAACATTTCAGTACAGATCACCTAAGTGACCAGCCTGCTTTACTGTGTGGTGTGCTTTTCACTAGTTTGTGGGTTTGTTTTTTGAATCTTCCCAGGAACGGAGTGGTGTTCACTGTGCAAACATGCATGGCTGGTCCACAGAGTAGAATGTGATACTATTGCAGAGTTTGGTACATGGCTCAGAATAGTTCAGAAGCAGTACCTTTTGAGACTCTGACAAAGACAGTGCCAGTGTTGATTATAATTAGAATCATAGAATTGGTAAAGTTGAAAAAGGCCTCTAAGATCATCAAGTCCAGCTGCCAGTGGGAACAGATGTGAACAGTTGTAGCTCACACTTCGATACCACGATAGATTTGACAATGTAATGGCAATACCTGTTTCTTTTAACTGCTTTATATATGTAATTTATGCACAATTTCTGTTTTTCCTTGCGTTTTTCTCAGATAAGTTGATTGTTCTGCGTATTCAAAGATGAAGAGGAAAGTTACAACAGCTGGGAAATTGAGGCATAGTCCTAATGAAGAAGCCATGCTTCTGAAAGAAGAATATGAAAGAAGAAGAAAACTGAGGCTACAACAAGTACGCCTGTGTTTTTCCTTGTGTTGTATTTCATTTGATGCTGTAATAAATAATTTAGAAAAATTAACTAAAAAAATATTTAATGTAAACTAAATTTCAGGGTAGCAGTATTGTAGAATCATGGAATTGTTTAGGTTGGAAGAGACCTAGATCATCAAGCCAGCCATTAACCCAGCACTGCCAACTCCAACACTAAACCGTGTCCCTAAGTGCCACATTTACACATCTTTTATACACCTCCACCACTTCCCTGTGCAGCCTGTTCCAGTGCTTGACAGCCCCTTCTGTGAAAAAAAAGTTTCCCAAAATCCAGTCTAAACTCACTGACACAACTTGAAGCCATTTCCTTTCATCCTATTTCTTGTTCTTTGGGAAAAGAGGCTGAGCCCCACCTGGCTACCACCTCCTTTCAGGTGGTTGTAGAGAACAAGAATGTTCCCCCTGAGGCTTCTTTTCTGCAGATTAAACACCCTCAGCTCAGCCACTCCTCATCAGACTGTGTGCTCCAGATCCTTCTATTTCTGATCCCATTCCAGCACCTCAGTGTCTCTCTTGCAGGGGCCCAAAAGTGAACACAGAATTTGAGGTGCTGCCTCACCAGTGCCGAGTACAAGGGGGAACAATCACTGCTGGTCCTGCTAGCCACACTATTGCTGAAACTGGCTGTGAACACACAGTTGTGTCTCTTCTGCTGATGTGTCATTAAAGTTTCCTACGTCTTAAGAGTGTTCCAGGTGTTTTTTCAGTGGCCATGCAGAAGAAGCAAGACAACTACAATTAATATAGAATTTACACAGCTTTCTACTAGACAAACTGAATTCGTACAGTGCGTCGTAAATGCTTTAGGTCCTGCTGCTTCTTGAATGTTTGAGCAGAGTATCTTTGCACTGTTCAGAACATGTCTGTTGATTATCTCATTTTTCTGTCATTCTGTTCTGTCCTACAGTTAGGCCACAGGGCTATTTCTCTGGGCTTTTTTCGTACATTTTTTCTTAACCTTCCTCTGCTTAGTCCTACACAATCTGTTAAGGACATTCAGATCTTTAAAATATATCTATCTCCAGAACATTTGGTATGTACTAATCCTTCATCCCTCTTGGGCCATTTTCCTATATGTTCTTCTCTTTAGTAAAGAGATTTTTACTGTTAAAGTGGAAAATAAAACCTTAGTAAACAGACTTTGATTTATCAGTGTAGTTGTTGATTGTCTTTGAACCATGTTGCATTGTAATAGGAGTCTTTCATAAGTTATTGTGTTGTATTTTTGGAGGGAAGGATATTCCAAGCAGATTTTCCAATTTATTTATCAGTTGTGTGTTGCTCTTTGGAATTTAACTGAAGCATTTAACTAAGATCACCTTTATTATATGATATATTCATTTTTGAAAAAGAGAACAGAAACTTTATTTTCTGGAGGGATTGTTAATAGAATAGTAAAATGAGATGGAAAGCTAGAAGGAGGGTAAACTATGTTGTGGAAAGCCTTGCTGCAAAAAGTATTGTGCTTTTTTAAGTTACTGACAAAACATAAATGCTATTTCTACAGGTTAGAGAGCAGCAGAAGTATATTGCCTTGCAGATAAGGCAGAAGGTAAAGCAGAGGAGAGAAGAACAACTGCATCAGTTAGAGGAGGCACTGAGAGCTGAATGGCAGAAAGCACAGGATCAGAAGATCAAAGCCCTCGAAGAACTGTATTTATCCAATTTAAGAGCAATTGGTGAGGGTCACCGACAGGCCAAGGAGAATGTAAGTGAGCTTAACATTACTGTGTCATGATTTAACCCCAGCCAGCAACCAAGCATCACACAGCTGCTTGCTTGCTCCCCCACCAGTGGGATGGGGGAGAGAATTGGAAGGGAAGAAAGGTAGAAAACTTATGGGTTCAGATAAAGATGGTTTAATAGGGAAAGCAAAAAAACACCAGGGAATTAATTCACTGCTTCCCATGGGCAGGCAGGTATTCAGCCATCTCCAGGAGAGCAGGGCCCCATCATGCATAGTGGTGACTTTGGAAGGCAAACAGCATCACTCCAAATGCCCCTGTCTTCCTCCTTCTTCCCTCCACTTTATGTACTGAGCATTATGTGATATGGTGTGGAATATCCCTTTGGTCTGTTTGTGTCATCCGTCCCAACTGTGTTTCTTCCCAGCTTCCTTGCCCGTGTGGCAGTACAGAAAAGCAGAAAAGACCTTGTCTCTGTGCAAGCCATGCTCAGCAATAACATCACTCCATTATCAACCCTGTGTTGATAACAAATCCAAAACACAATCCCATACCAGTCACTGAAGAATATTAACTCTACCCCTGCCAAAACCTGCACGTATTGTGAGAGGAATTTTTGGTGTTCTTAAAATACCAAGGTTGCTGTTTAGTTTGGGGTTTTTCATATTCTTAGTTTTGGAATCCTAATACCTAAACAGATCTTATAAGAATGGAAACTTTTTAGAATTGTTTATGTACTTTTTTGGTGATATCTTTGGTGTAGAGACTTCTCTACAGGCCTATCTGCTAAGGCTTTTGCTATGCTAACTTTAAAAGTTACTTTTTTATGTTAGGTTGTATACATGTATGATAGTGTATGTTTGTACTTGACTAAATGGCACATGCTGACTCCTTGTCTCAATTATGCCAGTAATATACTAACTTCTTCTCTAACATATGTCTTGTCTGTGGTTAAGATAATATGCTTAAATTTTTTTCCCTTCAGTGCTTATATGACATGGAAAGTCTTGGTAAGAGCCCCAGAGGTCTTTGCCTAGACTGCAAACCGATATCACTTTTTAATTCTGCACCTATAAACTGGTTTCACTTTCTTTAAAGTCCTGTAACTTGGGTAGGCTCAGTTTGAGAGCTCATTGAGGTTCTTGGGTAGAAATTTTCCGTAGATTTGACTCTGAACCAGGTTTATAGAAATCAGCCAGTGGTCCCACATATTTCTTACATGAGTTTTGCAGAGTAGCTTACTTCCTGAATTAGTCAGGATCTTTAACCCAAGTAAAATAGCATTAGGCTTTTCCATATTTCGGTGTCTTTAAACCAACTTAATTGTAAAGCCCTTTCAAATGCTGGGGTGGGTGAGTTTGTGAGACTTTGGAACCAGTAAGAACAGAGAGTTAATCATAAAGAACTGTTTCTGTTGATACATGATTGTTGCAGTTAATGACTGACGGGTAGTAACATGCTTTTTCTACACAGTTCAGTCTGCATTTGCTAAGCTGTGTATATATAACTGTATTTATATTATCCGCTTTATCTAACTGATGCAGAGAGAAGTTAAGGTTTCTACATCAGTATTTGGTTAAATTGGCTGAGGAATGTGGCAGGTTTGATGCTGTTGGTGGTAGAGAAGAAGATACAGGTGGAAGAGAAGGAAAAGTTGTTAGTTTTACCCTAATACAGTTAGCTTGGGCTTCTTAGCAGCAGTACGTAATTTGAAATATCACACTGATAGTATGAGAAGTGAGTAAAATCCTGTATTAAGTGCTTTACAATATTTTATTGTTAAGGAACCTGACTTAGAAGCTCTGGCAAAGCAAGCAGAAGAAAGGAAACAAAAAGCAGAGACAAGACATAGAAAAGCTCTGAAAGAGCAGAAGTACCAAAAAGAAAAATTACTTCGTGAGCAAGCCCGGTATGCAATAGTTATTTAGTTTTATTAAGAAAGCATTTTACACTGTCACAAGGTGAAAGGCAAAAATTTTGATGCTTCTTGTTTGGAGCTTTTTCATATTTGAAGTTTTATGGGTTGGAGAATTAATGCTCATTGACAGTGTTTGTGGATTTTGATAAGAATGGTAGCTTATAAACCAAGACAAAAACATCAAGTATACAAGCTGACCTTATAGACTCTTCATGAGTAGGGAGGCTTTCATTCCTGTATCACTGTTTGCAGTCCAGCTTGTTGGCTGACAGCTGGTCAGTGACACATGAAATGAAATTTCTCAGGCCGGTTCCTGACGGAGAGTTACCCACTTGAAAAAACGGACCCTGGTGCATTTGTCATGGTATTCCTTGTTAGGAATTTTTTTTATTAAGCAGACTAGACCAAAATTTACCTGCCATGAAAAATGATCTGTGTCCTCTTGGGGATTGTTGTGCTTGAGTAGAGCTGAGACCTGTTGATTAAATAGTTTTGTCTACACTCAAGCAATTAAAGTATGGTGAAGTCATATAGTACTTCCTGCAAAAGTGAAAAGCAAGGATTTTGCACTGTTCTTTAGAAGCTTGTGTGTATTAATATTTTTGCCTTACTTGAAAAAATTAATTTTTAGTGGTGCCTTCCAGCTTAAGTTCTTTTGACTTCTCAGTATACTTTTCCCTGTGTCTTGAACATTCAATGGAGATACATCAGAATCTGTTTGATTGTTGCCTTTTAATTTGCACTGTTGTTTGAATAATTTTATTTCTTCTCTTTTTTGGTTGGTTTGTTTTGTTTTGGGTGGGATATTTGGGTTTTTTTTCCTCAAGACGAACAGATGCCCGTAAATATGCTCTGGAAGTGGAAAGACAAAGAGCAGCCAAAGTTGCAAGCCTGCCACCTCCTCCACCACGTCCTTTTGAGGTATGTATCTATGATACAATAGTGATCACAATTTCAGGGTATCGTGTAATGTAATGATTTATTTACTGGCCTGAGTCCTCACAACAGGATGTCCAAAATTGCTATTTGCAGACTGTAAGAATTAGAGTGCTTCAGCAAAAAAAAAAAAAGAGAACTAATTAATTATGTGTTAGCAGACTTTGTACTACTAGGCTTTGGTATTTTATTTCAGATCTCTTGTTATGTGTCAATTTTATTTCTTGTCATCTGAGATCTTTTTTTTGTGTGTTTAATGTGTATTTTTAAACTTTTGTCATTATCTCATTTTCACTTAGTAGCCATAGTGGTATTAAACTCTACAATGATATTTCTCAGCATGTACACACCTCCTCAGACTTCTGTCACAATGATGCAGTAGTTGCACTTAATTTAGTTCTGTAACAAAGACAGTTCTGCCTTTTTAGCTGGTGGGGTTTTGGTGTGGGTTTTTTTTTTCCACTCCAATTTCTTTGTTTCTTGTAGGAAGTAATAAATATAGGGTAAGCTGTTTAATTTTGATAGGAAACCATCACCCAAGGCTATTGGAGAGACTATGACGTCTTTAGAAGCGACTTTGCTCTTTTGCAAAGGAGTGATTATGCTGCTTTGATTTCACAGAGATTCTGCATAGGTGTAGAAACTTCTGTAGGACTGCAGATGTATACTGCAGAAGAAACATTACATGCATTTTTACTTTGGAGCTAAGTTTTAGTAAGTTTACTTTAACAGAGCCTTATTATTGCGGAGTTTAAGTTGCCTTATCTGCTGTTGGGCCCTTTCAGACTCTTGGGTTCAGGGATATTTGGACTTCTGACAAGAAAAGAAAGGATTGTGGTACGCTTGTCCTTCTCAGAGCCAGTGAAGTTACCAGAGCTTTTCCCAGCAACATTCAGCGCATTATGTACAGGTTGGGGTGTGGTATGATAGAGTGTTGGTATTGTGTCTGGAAAAACTGAGTAAGGTTTGATCCTCACAGTTTTCCGAATGTTTAGGAATACCTGTATACTTTCATTTACATCCCTCAGTGCTTGCTTTCCCTGTAGATCTCCTCACTGTCTGCCCAAGGGTTTTCATATTGTGGAAGTTGGATATGAGCGAGGATTCAAGCAAGTGTTGGAATGATAAAGTTCGAGGTTATTTCTATTGAATTAAGTATATGCAGTATTGAATTTAGAACATCTTGAATAAAGACTTGTATGGTACAGTCCAGGTAAATTCACACACTCTTGCATGTTGCTGTTCTCTACGTTGTCCAGATGATGTGTTTCTGTTATATCTGCTGTAGGGCAAGTGAAGTGTGTATCAGTCCAAACTTTTGAGTTTTTATTTCCACTGTTTCACATGTTTCTGTTGCTCAGTTTGGCATTGTTAGAAAAGCATGAGATGCTGCAGCATTGCTTTCTAGTAACTTTTGCAGTTTAGGTTGTGTCTTACAATGCATTCTGTTTAAACCCCCCCCCGCCCCCCAGGTAGTCACTGGAGTTAACCTCCGTATTTGTTGATAATGTAACAGCTAAAATGACATGGTAGTTACCATTTAATACTTTTTATCTGACAACATCAGTAATGCATCTCTGCTTCTGTTTTATAAATGCAGAATTTTGTCTTCTTTTGTTAGTCTTTTTTCCCAGGGGAAGCAAGAAGACTTTGTTTTCAAGTTTCCCCAGGTTCTGGTACAATGGCATTAGTGACTGTGTTAGATGCCAGGTCTGGGTCAGTACTCTGGTTAAGTATTGCAGAATCATAACTGCCTTTCCTAAAATGAATATGAAAAAAAATAATGTGTTTCCACCCATGAGCGAATGTTACCTTTTCAACAAATGTGATTTAAACTGGTTTTAGCAGAGTTTGCAAACATCTGGATTTTCTACAGTATGTGGGTTTTGTTTCTTTTATGAAGTTCACGCTCTGATAATGGCAAATTGAATCAGTAATTCTGCAGACATGTTGAGTTTTTGTTGAGGAAAGAGACTGCTCTGTTTCAATATATCACAGCGTGTCAATTTGTTCCATTTAAAGACTAGCTGACTTTGAGCCTTTTTCCTAGTTTTTGTATGGATTTTAATCTTTCTGTTGTAGGCTTGTATTGTTGGGAGGGCACAGGGTGAAGAATAAAGTTATTTTCTTCAGAGAGTTATTGGGTGCCATGTGTTTCATAGAATAAAATGCTAAGTAATAGAAAAATTAAATATTTTATTCTTGTTTCTGTTTTGAGAGAGAGAGAATACAAAAGATATTGACTGTCAGTTTGGCAGAGATAAATCTGGGGCTTTGTCTTGTAGATGCATTACTGAAAAGGCAGTGAATTTGAACTGCTTAACTTTAAATCCTTTGAATTACAGCGAATTACAGGGTCATATGCATATGCACGCTTGTTTTCTTGAATCAGTTTGCATAAGGAGCTTATTAAATGCAACTATAATCATAATCTGATGCTCTGTTGCAATAACAATCGACTGAAATTTTGTAAAATGGAGCTAGGGCAGTGCTGTTTATTGGATGATTACTTAGAATACAAGAAACACTTTCTGAGGATACTCCTATTATCATTACTTTACCCCATTGCAAAAGAAGTATTTTTACTCTACTCTCATAACCAATTTTAATTTTCAGGATGGATTTCAGGAATTGAGGCCATATTTAGACCAAATTAGAAGGTACTTAATTGAAGTTAAACTGTAAATACCACTTTATTGACAAGTGTCACTTGTAAACTTACTTTTAATACGATCTGTTGGATTTTTATGTAATGAAATTAAAACCTAAAAGGTGTTAATATGCTCTTGTTGAGTATTCACACCGTTTGTAGGGTTGGAGTTATGTCTCTTTTGTTGTGGTTTTTTTTCCCATTTCATGATACATTGCTGCCCTAATTTTGGCAGATTTGAGTATGGAATTACTTGCTTTTTGGGGGGAAGGAAAGAGTAACAAAACCTTGATTGGAAGTATGGTATTTTATTCAGCCTCAATTGCTTTTGACATTAATTGGAAAATTACAGCCTCCAACATAATTCTCATGTCTTCTTAGCTTTTGAATAAAATTCTGGAGATTTGATGGATTACATGTAATGATTAATTATTGATTTGCTAATTTTACATTTTTTAAGTAATTCAGAAGGCAGGTTTAATTGTGCATTCTGAAAGTAACTCAGTACAGAGCAAGCAGGCGGTGAGCTGGCTAATGAGTTTTAAGCATGGGACTTGTCTGTTTTTGGAGTTATAATCAGTATCTACAAGTGTTTTAGTTAATGTAGATCTGTCACAATTATTATGTTTTTTATTGGTTAAGAAAGTTAGTGATTTTTTTTTCCTACTAACATAACATGGATTTGCTTAAGGACCATAAAATAATTTACTAAAGTTCTGTTGTTACGGCTAAAACTAGTTTCACCAGTTGAGGGCCCCTCACTACAAGAAAGACACTGAGGTGCTGGAGCATGTCCAGAGAAGGGCACTGGAACTGGGGAAGGATCTGGAGCACAAGTCTGATGAGAAGCAGCTGAAGGAGCTGGGAATGTTTAGCTTGGGTAATTGGAGGCTCAGGGGGGGTTCTTCTTGCTCCCTACAACTACTGAAAGGAATTTGGAACCATGTGGGAGTTGGTTTCTTCTCCCAGGTAACAAGTGCTAATACAAGAGGAAATGGCCTCAAGTTGCGCCAGGGGAAGTTTAGACTAGATATTAGGAAAAATTTCTCTACAGAAAGAGTTGTCAAACACTGGGACAGACTGCAGAGGGAAGTGGTGGAGTCACCATTCCTGGAGGTATTTAAGATGTGTAGGTATGGTACTCAGGGATATGGTTTTGGTGTGGACTTGGCAGTGCTGGTTGGACTTTATGGTCTTAGAGGTTTTTTCCAACCTAAATGATGCTATGATTCTTTGGTCTTAATTTAATGACTTTACTTTCTACAGTCTTAAAAATGGTAAGTGATAATACTGAATTTTTGTATGCCTCATCTTAAGCAGAGATAAATTAAGGTATTCCTAAGACTTAGTGCTGCTCTCTGTATATTTGTTTATGATCATGTTAGTTTTAAACCGCTCCAGCTATGAAACTTGCTGTTTTAGTTAGAATCCCTTTTAGGAGAAAGTCTACGGAAGAAGAAGCTGAGAGGAAATTAATGAAAGGGATGTCAGGAAGTAGGAAGGCAGGTCATACAGAATGCTTAGTTACCTAACCTAGTGCTCTCAGTACTGAGAACGTCAGACTGACTGAAAGAAGAGGAAGGGTTTGACTCAATGCTCAAACTTCCAGAAAAGAGTTGAAATGTGTTAGTGTACCCAAAACTTAAAAAAAGCCCCAGCAACTTAGCATTGTATCAATTCACACCTCTCAGTGAGGTTACAGAAAATGCATTTTTCTCTCAAATAATAAATTGGACATAATGGTTCTGTGTTTCCTAAAGTAAGTCTGTACTTGAGAAGTGTTACTTGCTGTTAGGTTTAATTATCTTTTGAGTCTGTGGTTGCCCTGCTCTGAGTGTGACAGCTGTTTTAAGTGGGATTTCTACTAGTGCATTAAACTCATATGCTTTTAAGTTAGTGCTCTTGAAACATGACACTGATGAATGCCAGTTTGTGTGGAGGGGTTTGCCTAAGGCTGTTAGATGCTCTCAGTTGTTAAAGCGCTCCAGATGTAGCTTGTGCTGATGTGGTTTATTGTTACATGTATACAAAGTTTTAAACAACAGTATTTTCAGAAGAGAATTTGAGGGGTGCATTTCTTCTAATGCTAAAACTTTACAGATTACTTATTTTCTGTTTAGTTACTTTGCTAGAGATACTGTTCTGTTATACAGCTGTAGTTTTACTTTTCTCCCTAGAGTTTTGAAGCGGCAAAGATTCCTTTGGTGAAGCCTTATGGTGTTGGCAACTTCTCTGTTACACGTTACCATATTTCTGGACCGTACGTGGACAGAGAAGTGGACGGAGCGCAGGTGATTAACTCCAAGTGTTTGTGCTACAAGCTTCCATATATGTTTCTCTACCTTGCACACAGTGTCTGGATATCAGCTGTTTGGTTTTCTTAGAACTTGTTTAAAGATATGACCTTATATAAAGCAGCCGTTAGGCAGTTTACTGAACGCAACCTTGGATGGGCAAACTTGTAAATCCCATGTGCTCAGTCCCTTGGGGGATCACACCTGCCAGTCCCTCATGAACAGACCTCTATAAGGTGAGTTCACAAGGCTGGCATAACAGTTCAACATCCAAATTGGAAGATTTGTGGCTTATGCTGAATTGATAGTTGTGATTCCCCACTTTTCTCTCCTCCTCTCTTTTTAGCAATGTACTCCAAAATTTTACCTTGTGTTTGGGATCATCTGTTCATGCAGTCAGCCGTTTCAGCTTGCCTAAAACTTACAAGTCTAATATGGGGAAAAGGCTCAATGAATAGATTTTTGCCAAATAGGAGAGCTTACTCAGGTTTACAGTACACTCAGGCAAAGGCCAAAGTCTGATCAGGCGAAGGGCGAGAACCTGGAAGAGTGACAGATGGAGCAAGAGCTTAGCTTTTAGAGGTGATTTTTGTAAAGTAAACCAAATAACAGTTTTATTAGTGATGTGAGACCATATTCTAAGTTTTTGTTCTGGATCAGCCCTTTTTAGATTAGAAAAGCTCTCAATTTTTTTTTATATTCAGTGCATTCATGAATTTTTCATTCATAAACTTTTAGGTTTTCTTAACATTTGAAGAGCTAGGTCTAAACCATAGGAGGAGATACTGTAGTTTGCTCAGCTTTGCCATGGAAAATTCCAAAAGGGTAATCTTTTAGCCTTTCTTATGTGGAATGATTTTTGTTCTTAAATCTTACTAACATGAAAATTAAAAAATACTTTTCCTCTTTAAAAATTGCAGATTGTTTCTGGTTTCCCAAATGAGTTTGAGAATGCTTCTGTGTTTTTTCCCCCCTTGTTTAAAACAAAACCGTGAAGATAGAAGTACTCAGTCTGTGATACTGACTGTATTAGTCCTTTTACCATGTACTGTTTATATTTACCATGTAGGAAAAATAACCACTCTGCTATAACAAATAAATCTTATTAATGATAATCCCTGGAACATTTTGACACCTAAACTTAAGAAATATATAAATACTCATTTTTCTTTCCAAAGGTAAAAAATTTGTTTGGTTCTGCTTGCAGCTCAGAGTTACAAACGTTCAGAGGTGTTCATATGGCATTATATGGTGTTTTTAAAGTGCTTTTGCTGCAGAGTTGTTCATTTATTTATAGTTACATATGCTTTAAACTATCAAAGAACTTTGTGGACTAAACTATTGATTGACTGCCAGCCAGATGCTCATTTAGCTGCTGAAGAAGAAGGGAAACGTTTGGAGGAACTACACAGGGAGGCAGAGAGGGAGAGAAGAGAACAGCTTGAAAAGGCACATCTTAGAGGAAGTCATGCCCTGAAGAAGGTCCATTTGGCCAAGGTAGGCACAGTAGTTATGGCTGGTTTTAATGCCAAAATGACCACTGTTGATTAACTTGTAGGGAGGTGTAATAAAGGAATTACATTTACAGGAGGAAAATTGATGAAATAAATAAAGTTTGCAGAATGTCTTAAGAAAAACCCTCTGTTTGCTTATTTTGGCATCTGGAAGGAGGGAGATTGAAAGAACTCTTAATTTTGTTATTTGAATATTTGACCAACGACTAATCAATAGGTAATAATCAAGCTAAACTTTTTTAATAGGTGATGAGTTCTACTTTTCTACATCAGCCTTAGTTGGTTATTCTGTACTTCAGGGGAAAAATAGTTTATTATTAAGGAGATAACAGGGTTTTTTATTTTTTAAAACATTTCAAAGCTTTTACTTGAAGACTGAAGTTCTGAAGGGTGGAAGTCCAGAAATTTTGAAATTGTTTGCATTAAAAAGTAAAACCTGAACTATTGAGGAAAGTCTTTGTATTGAGAGCTACATTCAAAAATTTAGATTGTCTGTTACCTTCAGAAGCATTTTTGGTGGCTTGAAATTACAAAAGCTTCCTGTTTATCAGTTGAAATATGATTGGCCCTGAATGAGTAACCAGACTAAAATGGGGAACTGTGAAAATATTACTGATGCTCCTGAAGTTAACAGAAAAGAACCCCTGTACAAAAACCCTCCAAAGTTCAAATACAACTTTTTTTTAAATAGCTCTCATATATAATCATAGTGTGCCAAACAGTATTTAGTTCACATCTTAAAAAGTAGCAATTACTGAAGTGTATACTAACAAAAGTAACTTGCCAGAAGAAATACTTGTTTACCTTCTAAGGCAGAAGATGTAATTCTCTTGAGGAAAGTTGGCCTACAGGTGTACAGTCTAATCCTTTATTTAACATCAGATATTCTAGGTAGCATTGATGACTCCTGGGTCTAAAGGTCAGATACAGCCTTTTCCTGAGGAAGCACTTTCTCCCTAGAGTAAGATTAACTTTGAATGTTAAGGATTAAACAGACGACGTGGTAACCAAGGGCAAGTGTTTTGTCAGTCCTGATATATGGCTGTCTGATTGTGAACACTAAAGGTTTATGTTGTCCGTTCTTTATACTTGAAGGACAGGGAAAGGCTGCTGGAAGAACTTGAGCAAATGCAGAGCATGGATCGGATGCGCAGAAGGCACGCTGTCGCACAGATGCCACCTCAGCTTTTAGTGCCAGCATACAAACGCATGGAAATAAAAGAAGAATGGCAGAGAGAATTGGAGTTTGCATTTGAAGAAATGTACAGTGAAGACAGGAGTAAGTAATTTACTGGAGGCTGCTGAATCTGGTAACCCAGTAGAGGAGAGGCTGCTGCAGCTGCCTGTTCCAGGTCCAGCTGGTAGCAAGGCCCTGTGTGTATTTACAGTGGGCACACACACAAACAGGCTTTCAGTACAAATGCACACAGCTAGCCATGCAGGCCAGCGTAGAAAACACAGCATTCACATTAAACACAAAGAGCACAAACGACCTCTTTCTGTTTACTGCTCTGGTTGATCAGGATGAAGGCCTGTTAGTGGGATATATGTTTGTACATGCAGTTTGGATCACTCCAGCAGTTGGTCTTCGACATTCAGTCTATCCAGTAATTGCCCCTGCATCCCAGATCTCTATCTGACACACTGTGGATCCTCCAGTAACAGATCTTAGACATTTAGTCTACCCAGTAACTCATCCTGGACTCTGTAGCCTTCCTGTTACCTCTTGTATCCACATACACACTCAAATGCACATATGCTCAAATATGTGCTGGGGATCACTCGATGAGTATCTTTGGACACTCACTCTACCTATCAGCTGGCCCTCAATCCTTAGTCTCCCAAGCTGCCAGCTCCTGGGGACCTGAATCCGTGAGGTCTCCTGTTCCACTCCAGTTGTTGCTACACAGGCCCGGTTGGGCATGTGAATATATGCACAGACATGCACAAGGCTATGAATCCCTGTGGGAACTGACCTTAAAAACTCAGTCTACCCAGTAGCTGTCTTATTGTCTGAGAGATCCACACACGTGCTCACAGATTTCTTAGGGTCCCACAGTCTCCCCTGTAGCTGGCCTGAATGCTTGAATCTACTGCTGTCTGCACTAGGCAACTCGTAGATCCCCTGGCCTCTCTAATATCCAGCCCGGTCTTAACAGCTGCTCGATATGTAGCTTTTAAGTCTCTTGCCATTCTTGCTGGCTACTTTGGCTAGTCACTGCATGCTGGTACTCATGCCTCCATAACATGCACTCATTATGGCCTCTGCAGTTGGCAGTGCTTTGCACACCAGTATGCCTGTAACTTTGGTCCCCATTCCGGTTACTGGCCCTTGTATATCCATGCACACACATGCATACAAAATACAGGGCTCCTCACCCAGGAAAACAACTCAAAGTGGAATTTAATGAGAAGATGGGACAGACCGTCCGGCATGGTGCATGGCCAAACAAATGTACTGACTTTCATTTTATCTTCTTACGTTTTTCCTCACATTTTTTCTTCCACAGACAGGCTTGATCCTTTCTTTTCTCTGCCTTTGGTTCCTCCCCTAATCATATATAATAAGCATAAAATCCTAAGGTGATCTTCCCATGTGTCCCACATCCCTTATAGGCAGTAACACCCTGAGTTGATAAGGTGATCATGGGAGAATTTCTGTTGTGTAACCTTCTGGGATTTCACACCTGGACCATCTGATCACTCTCCAGTGGCAGACTTATGAGCAGCTAGGTCAGGGTGTGTCTTTTCCCTGATAAAGTTACTGGGATCCTGTGTAATTGTTCCTGTGAGTTGTTTCTTACGTAAAGATGAGCCTTTATCACATCAACTTTTATTTTGAAAGATGGCATATTCTTGTGGAGTTTCTGAATGAATAGATGGCTAATGATGTAAACAGTTTTGAATCTTCTATTTTGGGGGGAAAAAAGAAAAAGGATTAAATCTGTTGTGAAACAAGATACTGATATTTAAAATACTTGGGGATTCTTATATGAGTGTAGTCTTGCAGTGTTTACTTTGTATTCCACTTGATTGTTCTGTGTTGTTGTGTTCTTTTCATTAGACATGAAAGGAGACCTGATTTTGCATTTTGAGCCACAACCTTTGCCAGCCCCTTCTGACAGAGCTCAAGATAATGATCTTGATATCTCTTTGGAGCAAGAATCTGCTTGTGACACTCAACCAGAGCCTGCTTGTGATATTCAACAAGATTCAGAACACGTGATAGAAGAGGAGGTCCCTAGCAAACCAGAAGGTAAAATTCCTAAACTTCATGTTTAATTTAAACTTCTTCATTTTATATTAGAAGCACTTTAGTTTAATATATCAAATAGATTAATTTTAGTATTAACTAAAATGTTTTAAGTAGTAAAATTTCTTAATGTGTCTAAAATAGTATCAAATGGTTTATGATGTTTATCATGAATAATACCTTAATGATTATGAATTTAAAAATGAAAATGTGACTTTTTCTAGTATTGTTCAGTTTGTTAGTATACTGACGATAGCTTTTAATTGTTGTAAGAACTACACTGTTAGTAGCCATAATTATTCCTATATAATTAGTATAAATTGTGGAACTATCCTGATGTGTGAACGTAAATAGCTATTATCCATTTTGTGTTTTGAAATATTTCAAAGTTTAAGCTTGAATTGGTATGAAAGTCTACTTATTGTATGTCTTTTATGTTCAGGTTTGGGATTAAATTGCTCCATATTGTGAGTAGGCTGCAGTGGATGCATGTGTGTGTACTGTTTGCTTGTGGCATGTATAGGATAATGTGATATGAACAAGAAGTGTGTTATGGAACTTTGCTGCTTGGCCAAGTGTTTCTGCCACATCCTTTTGTTGGCACAGTCTGGTTTCTGGTCTGTGGTGCATTGTGTTGCCAGTGCTAATATATAGGGGAGGGCAGGAAATCAAGGCAGGTGGGGGATAGTACTGCTTATTTCTGCAACAGTCTGACTGTGAAACACTGCAGCTGGCTTAGCCTTTCTTTTATAGCTTGCAGAGACAAATTACTGCTACTCTCTTGCAGCTAAGGGAAAACATTGTTAAACTTTTAAAAATACATCTGAGCTATTTGCCCGACTGTAAGCAATAAAAAAGTTTGTTTTTTTAATTAAGATACTCATTACTCAAAACTCTTAATACTATATATTCTTTATAGATCAAGAAGAAGCAAAAACTTGCCAACTTCGGTCAAAACTTGCTTTAAGGAAATTGCTGAACAGGATTAGAAGCCAAAAAGAGGAGTGGACATCAAAATGTGAGAAAGAGAATCAAAGTGAATTTGAGACTATTGAATCAGGCACAATTGCTAGCGAAGAGAAACCATTACGTGATTTAGAACTTAACAATGAGCAACAAAAAAATAGAGTATGTAAAGGCAAAGGTATGTAGTAGATACTTGCATCAAAATTTGTTGTGTAGGTGCAAAAAGACTTGTAAAGGGGTGCTGTGACAAAACTGTTTAATGAATTTTCAGTGTTAGTATTTTGTCATGTTGACAGAAAGTACAGTTTTCCTATCTGTGCCTGCAAAGCATTGTGGATTTGTTGAAATCACAAATAGGAGAGGTTTTTTGTCTTATGTCCAACTTGTCCCTTAAGATCTTGTGGGAAACAAATGTCCAAAATACCTGTCTTTTAAATCTCACCCAAATTGTTGTCACACTTGGTGTTGCCATGCTTTAATAGGTGGTTGCCTCCAGAAATAGGATTCTCGGTGCAAAACTGGCCATTGAAGTTCTGTACCTGTTGAACTGGAAAAGCCAGATTCTTTGAAGCAATTCACAGCTAGAAAGGCACAAGATAAGCATGAGCTGCTCTGTGTGTGTTTTTTCTACTTCTGTGCACCATTTTGAAAAGCCTTTTTGTAAAATTGGGATTTATAGCAAATGGACATTCCAATGTCTTTGGCAGCCAAATCATCCTGGGGTTACTTCCCTTTTTCTATCCTTTGTGCTCTTCTGTTTAGGTTAGTGCTGAAGTTGGTGATCTTGTATGCCAAGTGGGATTTCTGAAGTGGTCAAGTTGTGGCATGTCCTTTTGGTGGGGTCTTTTTTGCTTTCATAGGATGCTTGTTTTTTAAAACACTCTAGAGGGATTTAGTTCAATCCTGTGTGTGAATACGCCAGCATAATGCCTGGGAACTGGAGAGTGCAGCGTGAGTGAAAACATGCCTTGGGGGAAAGTGTGCTGCTGTTTGAAGCTAATAGTAATAGTACAGGATTAAGAGTTGCTTTTTGTGCCATAGCCAAATGTTAGGTAATTTGCCCAGAGTGCCAGTTTTAGACCCTGCTTGTTCCAAGAGGTTAATGTGTGGCTTTGGATTCTTCTGTATGATCTTGCTGTTGAGTTCCCAAGTACTCCATTAGAAGTCATCTGCAGCCCCACTGTAGCTGGGCCATTACTGTATGTTCAAGAAAGACACACAATAAAGGGCCATTAAAGACTTAAATAATATAAAAAACTGATTTTCCACCTTACAGAGACAGGCAGAGTAGGGGGATGGAGATCTTTTCAAGAGCAACTTACGCATTTTTTAGAGATATTGGGAAACTGAAGCAAGATGTAAAGAAGATCCAAGGTTCCTTCTGACTGTGATTACAGTTAAATAACATGTATATTTTAGACTCTATGAAAATGCTGGAAAATACAGTTGCAGATGAAAATTCAGTTCTAACCCATCCCGAAGAACAAGCAGCTAAAATCAGAATGGAAGAGGCAGCTAAAATTAGAATGGAAGAGGAGAGACAGAAATGGGTAAGTGTGTCTGTACCTATTACTGTCTCAGTTATGGTGTAAAAAATGATTTACCAAAGACTTTAAAATGCTTCAGGTTATACAGCAGCAATAGGTGCCTTTAACACTTCACCTTTTACTGTAAGATTTTCTATACCTTTTAAAAATGATGAAGCTGTAGCAGGAATTTAGAATAGAGTGGAAATCCCCAGTTTCTTAAAATCTAGCAAGTGCTATAGACAAGGGATGTAACCTTGTGGTTTAATGAGAATCCCAATTGTACAGTAATCCCTTTGCTTTATAAAGGGAGGATATAGTCAACAATACAGAACTCTGAAAACTTTACTAACCTGTGCAATAATGTAGGAAAGTCTAAGGAATTGTGTTTAGCATAGCAGGAAAAGCATACAATCCTTAAGTAATTTTTTTTAAAATTAACTAGGAAGCAAATGCAGAAAGCTTTTTCTGCCTCTGGAAATGCCACATTTATTATATTTAGAAAATAATAAGTTTGTGCGTTGTTTCATTATATGTATTGTGTATGTGTCTCACTGTATTTTCATTTTTGTCATATCCCTAGTGACCTACCAGCTGCTATGTGGTTGTTTATCAGTTAAAAGAAAAAAAAAAAGTTGAAACTTGGGTCCTAGTGCAGCCTTGAATTGTAGAGTGTGAGGTCAGAAATAAAGGAAATGAAAACTTGACAAAATTGTAATATTTTAGGGGAAAAAACCCAACAGCAGATCCTCTGTGAAAGTGTGGCTACTTTCTTTAGCATCTGTTTTCTCCCACAGTGCACCTGACCAGGTTTATGTATTACTGTGTTCACATTAACTGTTCTCAGGTCCAGCTTTTTCCTGGGTGACTATTCCTGATGTCCCTTTTCAGACTGGCTCATGAAAAGCAGTTGTCCACTTCATCTTTGCCAGTACTTGGAAATTTTTCTTTGCTTCCCTTCCCTTCTAAAAGCATATATGCTGTTGCTATGTGTGGATCTAAGTGAATTGTAGCTGATGGGTACATGGAATGAGAATAAAAATAAACAAACTACTTCAAAGGTTTATGTCGTGCTCTCAGAGCTATTTCAGAAGTTTTTTAAGGCTTGAATTAACATTTAAATGTGTTGAGCCTCTAATGAAAAGCTCTGTACAATGCAAAGTAGATTTCTGAAGTCAGTTTGAGAAAAGGACCTCTTTTGTAGTCTCTGGAAAATGTTAATCTATGGTTAGATTCTAATTTTATCCATTCTGTTTATTTGAGAACAGATAATAGTGCAATAGTAAATGGATTCAGGGAGGTTAGAAATATTGAGCCAGTGAAACAAAATTATTCCTGTAAACTCTGGAACTACTTTTAAAGGCCTCTTGCAATTTGGAAATGTCTGTCACAAGCAATAGGATTTCTGCTGTAATTTGGAACAAAGTTTTGTGTGTGGTGGTGTGTGTGATTTCATTGTCATTCAGTCCTAGAGATTCACCCTCATTTTTCTTTTCAATAGAATGAGAAAATAGAGCAACAGAAACAGGAGCAGCTGACCTTGCTTAAACAAATTGAAGAAGAGAAAGCACGGTTGGAGGCTGATTTTCTGAAGATTCAAATGCAATCCTGCTTGGAGGAGGCTAAGGAAAAAAAAGAAGAGGAAGAGCAAGGTCAGCTGGTACAAAGGCACAGTCTTCCTTCTCCAGATCAGCAGAACCAAATGGAACATGAGGTGTGAAGAGTTGTAGAAAATTGTTTGTATGTTTCTAATTATTATTATAATAAAAATCAAGAACACCATTTGTCTATTTTAAATTACATCAATTGAGACAGTTTTTATTTCTTAAGCTGTGGATCAGAAGTTTGTACATATAAAAGCTTCCTTCTCTAATGTAGAAGCTTATATTTCACATGATACCACTGAACCTGAGAGAATGGCATCAATCTGTGTCGGGAGATTTAGATTATATAGTATGAAAAGGTTCTTCACCCAGAGGATGGTTGGGCACTGAACGGGCTCCCCAGAGAAGTGGTCACAGCACCAAGCCTGACAGTTTGAGAAGCACTTGGACAAGGCTCTCAGGCACATGGTGTTACTCTTGAGGCTGTCTTGTGCAGGGCTAAGAGTTGGACTTTGACCTTTGTGTGGCCCATCCAGCTCAGGATATTCTGTGATTCTGTAGCTTTGACTGTTGTATTGCCTATGAATAGTCCCAGGGACAGCATGTCTGTTTAAAATGCCTGTTAGTAAAATCTGATTAGAATCAGATGATTATGCATGTAGTCATAATCTTTTTCAAGAAGGAAAAAATAAATCATAATGGAAAAAAAAAAAAGACAAAAAAATCTGCCTCTACGTTTTTGTCTGTCTAAATCTCAAACAGTTACTTAAAGGAGCGGAACCTGTACTCCTTTGAGAAACTGATTGCCTTGGAAGTGCAGCTCTGTTGGATCATTGCTCCCTGAGTTTGCTGGATACATTTACCTTTATAAGCTAAGCTGCTGCAAGCACCGTTGTCTTTGATGGTGTATGCTTGACTTACCAAGCGAGACTGTAGCTGTAGGCCATCTGTTCCAGGAACTCCTTTAGCTTCATTGCCTCAGGCTGAAATCTCACTGATTTCAAGTGGTGGTACAGTGACTTCTGTAAACTTAGGAGAAAGAACATACAGCTTAAGGTTGTTGCCGTAATAGTCTTCTGTGTTAGTTGTGTATGTGCAAACTTAAAATTATTTTATTGTGATTAGACTGGAAATACTACCGTGTCAGAAACCAAGAGTCTTAGAGAAGACAGCCATTTGCAGACCATTCGTGATTTTCAACAACGCCTTCTACAGCAGAACAGGTAAATGCCTTTATGAAATGTAAGCCTGTTTCAAAGTAATATGAATTTCTTTGGTTATGGAATTAATCTTTCTTTTTGCATCACTCTGAAAAGATTTGTGTTTTTTCTCTGTTCAGGCTGCACACACAGACCATTGAAGAAGCTAGAAAGCACCTACAGGATTATCAGAATACACTGAAGCACAGATACTTGTCTGCTTCTGCAACACCCCTGAGCTCAGTGGAAACAGAATCAATTCATTTAAGTCCTGTCTCAGAACCACTCCTACAGAGGCAAAGAGTGCAGCCAACACAATACCAGGCATTGGAACAAGTTAATGCCCAAGAACATGCACGGTCATTACTTCCATTTTCAGGAACATTGCATGTGTTGGAAAAACCATGGAAACAGGAAGAGCAAATGCATAATATTTGTCCTGACAAACCTGTGCAATTTTCAGAAGCATCGACATTGAAGCATGGAGAGTTTCACTTGCCGTGTGACTGTCCTTCACAGGAACAGGCGGCAGTGTTCGAAATCTTCAATAATCGCATCGGGGAACCATCTCAGTTCCAGTTGCCATCGGAGTTAGTCATGAAAGATGTCAGCGCAGTAAGAACGCAACAGGAAGCACGCCGACAACATGTTAGGTTTTTGTTGCCTGCAGAAGGTTCCTTTGAGTCTTCAGAAACAAGACACTTTAAAGAGTCATCTCAGAAGATACCTTACTATCAAACAGAGAGAGAAGCTAGAGAAGAGCCTCCACTTAAGACACCCCTCACACCAGCAGCAAAGGGATCTTGTATAGTTCAGACAGCCTCGGTTGATTCTTTGGCCTGTCAGCAGGGATCTGTAGAGAGCACCAGCAAAACAAGCCCTGAACAACCCCTCAGTCTTTCTGAATCCATGACTTTAGCCCCTGAAGAATGTAAAGCCCAGAGAGTTGAGGAATTCTTGATATCAAAATCGGGAGATGCATCTTTGTTAAATTACTCTAGTATAGTGAATTTAAGGGACAAAGTGTTGGCCTCATCAGAAAGCATCCAAGCTCAGCAAAAGTATTTGAAAGAATTGCAAGAGAAGCTAGATGCACAAAGAGAAGC
This sequence comes from Sclerurus mexicanus, assembly GCA_013396755.1. NCBI lineage: Eukaryota > Metazoa > Chordata > Aves > Passeriformes > Furnariidae > Sclerurus > Sclerurus mexicanus. Next base: position 297,309 of record VWZF01002195.1, read on the forward strand.
TCTTCTTTCTAGGCAGAAAATACAAGAACAACTACTTTTACAGAAGCAAGATAAGTTGAAGGAACAGATGAAGAGACAGCAAGAGGTTTTGAAAGAATTTCTGAACAAGCAGGTAAGCTTTATAAATGCTTTGCGTAGGGAATCATCCAGTAAGTGATCAAACTTAGGAGTGAATGCTACCAGTTAGGAAAGTATCCCATGGAATGTTGATAGTTTTAGGTGATTTACCATAATGAAAATTTTAATTAGGACTTGTGATTTGTAATCAGTCGTTCTTCTCTGTAAGGCCCAAGAGCGCAGTTGTGTTCAGTCTAACAGAAATGCTGTGAACGTCCATGCTTGGTCTCTGAACAAAGCACCTGTTGAAATTGTTATGTTGTATGAAGCATCTGCAGGTATAGTCTTCATCTCTATAAATGCAGCTCTCTGTGAAAAACAGCTCTATTAAAAATACTTAAAGCAATACCTGAAAGGATATCATAAGCATCTTGAATAGATTATTTTTAAAGCTTGTCTTTGTGTACTTGCTAGGAAATTGGTTTGGCAGCTGCAGTCTTGACTTAGAATTTGCTTTTTTCTCAGTAACTGAAGAAAAATCAAAGTTTATTTTTGAGCTTCTAAAGAGCCATCTTTTTGCCTCCCCTTGTGGCTGTTTTTAACAGAAGCCATCTTAGAAAAATAACTGTTCCCTTTACTTTCTGTCTTTTGATTTTGCAGTCTTCAAGCAGCTAAAACTCCTGAATTCAGGAAATGAAATGCTAAAAGCAGACTTTTCAGAAAATGTTCCAGTTAAAAATGCTGAGTTTTCTGACCCAACCTAACAGAGGCCTTGAAAATGTAAATAATTATGTTTTAGCGCATTAGGTTTGTAGAGCTAATATATCCAAATGTTTTTATGAGCTAAGCAAATCTGTCTGGTATCTTGCATATTTGAACTGTTTTCTCAATATTTTCAGTATTATTCTGCATGGAACATACACACAAGAAAATGCTTGTTTGATAAATGAATATAACCTTACATATGGTTCCTTCCTCCCCTTCTAAGGTGAGACATATATGCCCAAATGAAGAAAAGACAGAGATGCAAAAGCCTGACTGGATTAGTAGAACTGACTTTTTCCAAGGCTCAGAAAACTACCAGGTAGAGAATTGTGGCAGGAGTAAATTTCATGCAAGTGAAATTATTTTGGAGTGCATTGGTCCAGTTGAGCAAACTGGTAAGGCTGTGTGTTACATTTAATTGTAATCTCTTCCAACTCTCCAAGTTAATTTGATTGATATATATATGTATATAATTGCAACATACAAAACTTTGTTTTACAGAGAAGCCTGAGAAAGTTTTCTGTAGAGAACAAAAATGGAGATCTTCCAAACCACCTGTGACAAAAGTCAAGTTAGGGCTTGGTTTGGAACAACATGAACTTAGTGTTATACCAGAGGTAGACACACCGAAGAGTTGCAACCTTTCTTTTACAGGTAATATACCAAATATATCATAAATGCTATGTTACAAGAAGTGGATTGGAGGAATTTAATCTTTCCTGAAGAATCTTTGAGGTGATTGATTATGAAATAATAGCTGATACAGTTCCCTTTTTCATGTATAATTTATATAGTGAGTTGTATTTCAGAAAAGTTTATCCTGCCAATGTCTGTCTAAAAAAATGTAATTTAAACAAAATTTCACCAGGAAAAGAAAATTCACGGTTGTTCCATGACCTAAGTTCCCTGTTCATTTTTCTCTTGGGCAGGGTCTGTATTAATAGGCAGTTCTAGTGTAGTTGTAAAGAAAAGTTGGTAGATGGTGTTTAGTGGTTTAGCTTTCAAGCGTACTGAGAAAGTGACTGCGAAATTTTTCAAATGAGTTAGTATCAAGTTTCTACAGAAATTTTTAGACCATCTTTTTTGGGTTTGGGTTTTTTGGGGGGATTTTTTGAGGTATTTTTGCACTTTGTTTCTTTGTTTTGTTTTCTGTTTCAAAACACTCTTTATAAAAAAATTCTTGAGAGCAACTACACAAGCAATTCTCATTTTATAAATGTATTTGTTATAGTCTGTATGCTTTGTAATTCTGTGTAAGGAACATTGATTAACAGGTACAACAAACTGATGTTTTCTAAAGTAAACATTTAATTTTTTTTTTTTGTAATGTCTCTTCATATATGAAATTTAATGCATGTTTTACAAAACTTTTAATATTGTCCCAGTGTCCTTAAAAGGGCCAAGCAGAATAATCGAAGCAATTATAGGCATATCAGGCTGGCATTCATCTTGAGCAAAATAATAAAACCAGCTGATATGGGACATCTTTCAATTAAAGAAAAGTAATTAATGCTAGTTGACATCAGTTTATGTAGAATAGTTCTTGTAGGCCCAATTTGGTATCTTGATTAGGCAGCAAGTTTTGTTGGTGAAGGTTTTGATTGAAGACTATGTTGTTAAAAGCACTTGGTTTAGTAACTTACACTTAGCTGTGTATTCCCATTATCATCATCTGCCGGTGATTTATTCCTACATTATCAAACCATTGGTCACAGTAGGTAGTAAAACACTGAGATTTTTATTGGATTGGGTAGCCAAAAAGGGCTGTCGTGTAGGCTGGGGAAGAAAAGAAATCTTTAAACCAGAGAAGAGAAGTTATATTACCTCTGGATTTGGACAAATTGCTGAAAGTTTTGTTGGATTTGCTGTGTGGAAAATTTTTTTTTTTTTTTTAAGAAGTACTTTGGTGGAGCTAGGACTTGTTTTTTGAGAAGTCTATGACCTGTATAATCTTTCAGCCTGTATAATCCTTAGACTGTGATGCATAGTTGTTTACTGACCTGATATGGCTAATTTCATTAAAATGGAGATTGTACAGATTCAGCAGGTTGTTTCTGTAGAGTAGAATGTGCATCTTTAATGTTCCTCATTAAGTGCAAAACACTTCCTTTCTGTATCTAAACTGATTACAAATGTTTTGAATCCACATAAAACAGATTCTGGTGGTGGAGAACCTTCCCCCATTTCAACCACTGGGGAGTTCGCTTGTGTGAAATGTTACAGTCATACTCTTCGTGAAGGCAGGTTACCTTCGAGCATAGCAAACTGTGAGGAACAAACCTCTAATGGAAGTCCAAGGCAAACTAGACCATCAGGGAGATTATTACAAGAGTTGCTGATGATGGCAGCTGAAACTTCATATGATTCAGGTGAGGAAATCCTCTTCCTCCAAGGAATTATGTGAATTCTGCTCAGCATTGTGGATTTTACTGTTTTTTATTTGTAGAATGTGACCTGACTTGTTAAAGGACCTGCAGTGCTATTTAAATGCTGTTGAATTTCAAGTGTACTTATTTCAAGTGTTTGAATAAGCCCATGTCTCAGAACAAATGAGTTGTTATCAGTTTTTACCGTTTCCTTTTTACCATGCTAGCAACAAGCTCCCACTGCAGTACAGTTCATTGCTAGTCAGCAGTTTCATATCCAAGGCATGTGCTTTTGATCTCCAACTTGTAGAATTGTCTGTAAAGGTTTGCAGTTGTACCAGGTGGGAACCTGTTTTGAGCAGGCCACACGGACTGTTGGTATGCCTGATTCAGTACCCAGTGATGCCTTGTATTGACCCAAATTAATGCTTAAAAAGAACTCTGGAGTGTTAACATGCTTATAGAGATGTCCACTGAAAGATCAGTGTATATAAGAAATTACTTTAAAATACAGTTGAGACAAAAAATAGAAGGCCGAGGTCATCATCAAGCTCAAAAAAAACAATTTGAAAGAATCATCTGTAAGGTGTGAGAGACTTGAGAATTGTAGAATATCTCAAGAGTGACCCGTACGGATCATTGAATCCAGCTCTCTGCTCCTCACAGGATTACCTAAAACTAAACCATGTGACTAAGAGTATTGTCCTGTTGCTCCTTGAACTCTGATGGGCTTAGTGCTGTGATCACTTCCTTGGGGAACCTGTTCCAGTGACTGATCAACCTTTTCTGAATGTCCAGCCTGAACTTGCAGCTTCATTCCATTTCTCTGTGTCCTATTGCCCTACTTAGTGAGAGATCATTATTTTGTGTATGCAATTCCTATTTTATTAGAAAGTTTTGACTACCAACTCACAATGCATTAGCCTAGACTCTCAGCTTGTGAGACTAGCACTGTGCTGAAGTTAAGCCAGACACCTGGAATTTTCAAGTAGCTGTCACAGGTCTCTCTCCTGACTAGGAAAAGTCTGTATGTACCCAGTACTGGTGTCTGAATTCCAGACCTGTCAGTTTTACTTCTGTGCTTTCTAGTAGCCATTATACGCTTTTTACATGCTCCTCGGAGTATGTCAGAAGGAAAAATAGTGCATTAATGTAAGGATTACTTCAACTATGTTCTTGTCTGTTTGTCCATGAAGAGCTTTTATTGAACATCACACCTTTGAGAGGTTAGACCATGTCCAGATGTGACAAAGTCTGTATCCATAAAATAAGTTGTTTCAGTTATCAAGAAAAAAGATTTTGTTAAAGTGTCTTGGGAATGTTCCAAATAATTTTATTACAGGGACATTGAAACCTATGAAGCATATCATGGGTAACTCGACTGGCTTTGTAAAAGGACAAAAATGACTACTCTTAGGTAAATATAGTGAGTTCCTAAGTTTTTCAAGTGATTGGACTAACAAGTGGATGTCAAGGTTTTTACTTCCTGCTGTTGTTAACCTGTCTATACAAATCTAGCTTGTCTCTCCAGTCTTTTAACTGAAAAGCTCCAGTACTTTAAATTGCAATGCGCTTGCTTCTCTTCTAGTTTCCTGCATATTGAAATGAAGTTTATTGTCACTGTAATTGAAAAATACTATGCCTGACTTACTGGGAATTGTTAGACAAAGTTTGTAAAACTTTGACTGCAGGAATTTGAAGCTCATTACAAGGTGACAGCATCACATGGTCCAGGAGAATTCTCAGTATCCATCTAAAATGAATACATTACTAGAGCTGCAGAGGAGTTTGCAGAAACTTGGCAGCATTTATATGCACATTGTTACAAGCAGTACAGCTATGTAGTACCCATCTCCTGGTTTCACTACAAATTTCACCACTGTCCCTAATCTTTAACTGTTCATTTAGTTTGTGTTTAGATATCATTTCCAATTCAATCTGAGTTTGCTTGGAATTGAAGTTGTTTTGAATAAGTATGTATAAGCTCATTTTCTTTCAGCTGCTTTCTTTATTTCTCAGAGTACTCCTTTTGAAGTGTATCTGTATTTAAACTTAAATTATCACTAAAGAACTTTGTCTTTTAACAATATCTGAAGAAAAGGCTTGTACTTTTGAGTAAGTTGGAGAAGCATTGCTAGAGCAGCTGTTACTGAATTAATATAAAGTATCTTGGTATAGTGTCTTTTTACATTAGAGAGTATTATATATGAACAGTGCACTGGTTTACGTAAGAGGATTAGGAAACTTTATTTGAACATCTATATTAAAAGAAAAAAACCCCAGAGCTTTCTGTGATTGTGTGTAAGAGGATTGTCCTCTTGAGCAGTTCAACAACCAAACTGCCAACAGTATCTTTATAGCTTGTAGGCTGTGAGGCTCCCTTTGATACTTTCAGTAACTAGTGTGGTATTTCAGCAAGAAAATCTACAGTCCCTTGCTCTTTAAATATAAAGTTTCTGAAGGGGAAGTTTGAGGTGCATTTTAGGTTGTTGCTTATGATATTAACTTGGATTATTTTTTGGGTTTTTGAACATTTTTTTGCTACTTGATTCTAACCAGGACATGTTTGCAGTTTTCCCATGTTTTCAGTATGTAATTGTATCTCTAAAGGTGAGAGCAAATGAATGCTTTCTATGTGTGGTCTTTGAACTTATTCTTGGAAGTTATGTTTTTGGTGGTTTCTGCCTTTGACCACATAATGGAAGGCTCTACAACTTAGGAGTTGCATTGCTTTCATGATTGCAGAACCACTAGATGTGCACAAATCCTGTTAATCATTACTTACATCTTTTTTCAAAGGAAACATTAATGATAAAACGTAAAATGGTAAATCTGATTGGATGCTTTATCAACACAGGTGGCTTTCCTTTGATATGAGACTTGTCCTTGGGTAACAGACAAGTTTTTTAAAAATTTATATAATTAGCTGCTTTTCTTTCTTCCAGTTATTACAGGAAGAAAGACAACTTTAACCCTCTCAAATCTAGAGGCAGACATGTCTAAATGTTAAATGTCTTAAGGACTTCACTGTGATGGTGGTGAGACAGTAGAACAAGTTGCCCAGAAAAGTTGTGGATGCCTCATCCCTGGAAGTGTTCAGGTTCAGGTTGGATGGGGCTTTGAGCATCATGGGAGGTGTCCCTACCCATGGGAGGGGCGGTTGGAAGCAGATGGTCTTCAAGGTCCCTTTCAGCCCCTTAGCTTTCTATGATTCCCTGTTTGGGTGGTTAGGGAAGGATGTGAATCCCTGTGCTCAGTATTGAGTTACAAGTGCTCCACCAAGTGATCAGTTGGCTGCAGCCAGAGAGGACAGGTAACTGCTAAAGTGATGTTGCAGTAAGTGACAGCAGCAAGACTAAAATCTGAATTGATCTCTTGTACCATGTCCCTGATGCAAGACGAGTTGGGAACTTTGGACGTTTGATATTCTTTCCAATCCAATTTGGTTAGAGTGGGCTAATAGAATTCAAATTGTAATAGGGATTTACAGAGTAACCGTGCAGATGAAACAGACAGTTTGATGGCATAGGCCTAATTTCCTTAGGAAGTCAACCTGAAACTAGTGACTAGATTTGGTACATATATCTTTTTCACAGGTCTCCTTCATTACATATCTATATGGTGGTCTCTCTTTATTCATCTTCAGCAGTTCCCTTGGACAGTGTTCCAGATGTGATTATCTTTGTGTATCGCTACCCTGTACAGAGATGTTATTATTCCAAGCATGATTATTTTTTCTGTGACCCAAGCTAACCTAAGATTTCAATTTGTTTTTAGCAATCCCACATATCTGTCTATAATTTGTTTTTTTGGCAGATTGTCTTTTCCATTGCCACTTTAGCAAACTATCATGGAGTACGTATTTTTTTGTTTGTCTACATGGTTGGACTTGAACTAATCCCTGGTTTTATATTGTCTTTGCTGAGTGGTTTGTTCTTTGGTCATTTGTCTTTCAAATTGCACCCTAAAATAATGCTGTGATTTTCCTGCGATTTATGTTGGTAAAAAAACCAAAACCAAAAAACCCCAGCATTCTAGATATTACAGACTCAATTTTTAAATACAAATTCTTTGTCACGGTGTGGTGGCCAGGAGGTTAAAACATGATAGTCCCATACTGATGTCAGGATGCTGTGAGGAAGGAGAACCTGGCACGATTATTTTGGAGGAAGGAAGGAATAATGAAAACCCCTCTTTTATGAGACACCAAATACAGGATTTTAAGGATATTAATTTAATAAAGTCATGGGATATGATCATGTTGTATTTTTTTAATTAAATAATTTTGTTTGTAGCATGAAATTGCTACTGTTCATCCCTTGTATTAATATCACAAGAACAATGCAGGTTATTATAGTAAAAAAAAAATGATTGCAGTAACAACAGCAAAGCCCTATTTCATTCTGCAAAGCCAAAGCATGAATTTAGAACTCTTACTGCCTGCTCTGCACAGAGCAATCAGGGTAGTTAGAAATTTTAGGAAGGCTGGTCAAGGAGAACCACAGATTACTGATTAAATTGGTGGTATGGTGGAGCAAAAAGTGTGTTGTAGGTGAGAAGAAAGTTGTTAAGGATGGGCAAAATTGGTGCCCAAAGAGTGAGGCCAGCAGCAGTGGAGTGTTACTGCCCTCTGGTGTGCCATAAAACGTTGCTCATTATGAACTCAAAAACTGCTTTTTGTTCCTTATTGCTTCTTTTGTGTTTGTGTTCAGCCCAGTCCCAGGATTCTCAAGTGTCTCAGGATTCACCAGTGCTTGCTGCTGAAGCTGGAGAGGGAGTTACAACACGTTCTGGACCATCATTCAGACTTGATAATATGGTTGGTCATATCAAAATAATCCTATCACATAAATCACTCTTTATTTTGTGATGTAATTTTGCTTTCTCATATTGAGGGGATAGGATTGGGAGCACTGTTCTAGGTACAGCAGCATAACAAGCACCAAGTAAAGAGCAGTGACCACTGTGATTGCTCTACTGCCTCTGTTCCTGTTCATACAGCAGAGGATGCTGTTTGTTGCCCCTCTGCTGTCAGGCCCACACCATGGGCTTACGTTCAGCCTGCTGTCTGATGAGGCTCCTGGGCCCTTTTTCACAGGGCTGCTCCCAGGCAGGCCCCAGCTGGAACTGCATGGGCTTCTTTGTTCCTGGGTCCTGGACTTCACATTTGCCCTTGCTGAATTTCACACCATTCCTTTAAGTCCAACCTCACAAGGTCCTCCTAGGTACCACCCCTGATGTTCAGTGTGTGTCATGGTCCTCCCACCTTAATGTATCTGCAGACTTGATAAAAGTGTGGTGTTTCCTCCTCTGGGTCATTGCCAAGGGTATTTTTCTTATCCATCTCATTGAGTTTTTGATGTTTTGTGTATATGTTCCTCTGAGATCTACAATTCTACTGAAGTGGGTCTGTGATGAGAAATAGCCAAATCTGACCACCAGAAGATAAAACAGTCTTCCAGGTGTCATGATTTGTATGCAGTTCTGAGAGGCATTATAATAGAGAGTGTGTGTGTGTGTGTGTGAGTGTTGAGGGGAGAGGGCTGTTGGGGGGGATGTGGCTGGGACATGGGTTGTGAATGTGCTGTACTGAGCAAGGATGAATCTCTATTTGCCTGACTGTGCAAAACATGAAGGCTTCTACACTTGAACTGAGCTCAGAATGAATTGTCTGGGTTTAAAGCTTTAATTCTGGCCATCTGAGTACATGGTAATTGGTGCGTTATTTCGTCCCAGGAAGTACTAGGTTCAGAGGCTTTGGTGCAAGGAATACCCTGTGATTTAACTTCAACAGTTTCCACTGGGAGCTTTTCAACTAGTGAAACGTTGGATGCAAGCCCTGTTGGCATTGGTAGGTGCTTGGGTTTTGTTCTTGTTCTTGTAAAAGGAAAATAGTGTTTTTTCTGCATTTTATGGCAGAATGGGTCTAACTCACTGAATGCAAGTTCTTCTGAAGTAGGCTAATGATAGACTTCACTTAAGGTTGATTAATACATCCTACAGAGTTGAACATAACCAGAATGGTTTGTTAAGTGCTTATGATTTTTTGTTTTTATAATAATTTCATATTATAGTACATCTGCTTTGGCAAAGAGTATTTTGAGTTTATTAAGCTAGCAGTAAGTAAGGCTAGCAGTTTTCTAGTGGTAATTTTTATTATAAAAATGATCTTCAAATGATACACTGATAAAAATTTACTAATCAGCACGTATCATGGATTTTTACAGAGCTATGACTTTTGTCTTGCTCTTAAGAGAATTGTTCCAGTATCTGCTTGTCACCATAGTAATTCTTAATCACTTATTTGTGAAAATGTTATTTGAATGCCATATTGACCCTTAGTAGTTTTCTGGGAAAACTGTTCTTACCTTTTTTTTTTTGCAGTCTGCCTCTTGGTCATGTTAGCTTTTCATAGAATCAAAAATAATACCTTTATAATATATATAGTGGCTCCTGGCATTATTACGTCTGAACTCGGGAAGTGAGTTTGAAAGTGATTAGATAGTGACCTGTGGATTTATTTCCTGTAAGGCTTAATATTGTGTTAATCTGATACCTGATTTCTTATGCAACGTATGTGTATATGAGTTACTCTATGTTTGTAAGTCAGTTTTTGGAAACTACAGGTTTTTTTGCAGCCTGAGATTTCAGTGGCTCATTTTAACCCTAATGATCTAACATAAATTTCATAACTCATGTGACAAATCTGTGTTTTATTGATGTGAGAAAGCAAATTCTTCTCTACTGTTTCTTAATTGTAGAAGAAAAATAGCAAAAGTTTTGTTTATTCATCTTCATGAGTAAATTTTTCAAGTCTCATTCTGTCTTCACCATACACTCAATGCTTAGTAATGACCTTTTCTGATAGCTTTGTGTAATTCTTCTGTAAGCACATAGGCATAGAAGGGTTGGTGTGCTAACTGGGAACATGACTTTGGTTGTCTTGATCACTCAGGTTTCTTGTGTTGGTATTAAGCAATTTCTGTTTAAGCATGAGAAAAACCATTGCATGGTGTCATAAAGATACTCAAGATCACACTAAAGGATTGACATGTTTATGTGCAGTAGGAGGTAAAGATATGCTAGCTAGCATAAAATAACATGTTAATTCTTTTCTGATTTTTTAATTTCAGTATTTCCTAAGTCTGCATTCTGTAAAAGTGCTAAGTTGTGCTGGCTGCTACCTAATTAGATCAACTTGCATTTATGAAAATGTGTGGTAAGATTTATACGAGCGTTGACAGGAGACAAACAAAACCCTAGAACTCTATGAATATTTGAGCATATTAAGCAGTGTCTTTTCAGATGATGTCATGTAAGTGATTTATTTGCAAAACTGTGAACATCTAACGTATAATTTCAGGATTGTCTTCTGATAGTACAAAACATGGAGTTTTGAGAGAAACAGCAAGCTCCCCTTGGAACTCCTCGCTGCCTTTAACCTTGCAGCAGAGGCAAGAAAATTTATCTGGAGCATCTAAAACTCAATTGTCTGAAGGAGAGATGTACCTTTGTAAAGAAGGTCAGACACAGCAGATCCCAGGGAAACATACTGGGAACTTGAACCCTTACTCAGAGGACAATGCACATTTCCAAGGTATTTGCTATTTTATAGCATTTTTGTGCTGTGCTGTCATCATATAGAATGAGGAGTTTACTCAGTGTTAGATGTTGGTCTATATTATTTATATTCAGCTTACTTTTTAAAGTTAATAAGGATTCTACATGCAAGAATTTAATAATCTCATGTTCTTCATCCTTTGTGTTAGGTATATGGTCATGAAGCATAATCTACTGCAGAAAAAAAAATCTGCAGGTGTTTATCTCCGTGCAGCTTCCTGCAGCTGTGGCTGGGCTTTGCTACCTGTGCTATTTTTATCACTTGTTTATGCACAACTTTCACTTCAGAAAGACAGAGGAATAATGTGTAATACTTCATTGTTCACATGGGGTCACGTAGTTGGTGAAATGATTAACAACAGATTGGTGGGGGTCCTGTGCTCTAGGAGAATGTAACAATTCATGAAAATTAAGAACATTGTTACTAGCTATCATGAAGATAATGCTAGTGTTTTAATTCAAATCACTTCCTCCTGGAATGTTTGAAAACCTGGAATCATGTATAATTATAGATTAATCTAGACCAGGAAGGACTTGGGGTTATGTAGCCCAAATTCTCCTTCTTGCTCACAGCAGAGCCAACTTAGGTTGCTTAAGGCCATGTCCAGGCAAGTTCCCAATATATCTCCAAGGACAGAGATTCTACACACCCATGGACAGCATTTTAATAACTTTTTTCTTTTCCTCTTTTTTAAGTTTTTTAAATTTTATCCAACAAGAATTTCCTGTGTCTTCTATCTCTTTTTCTTTCACTGAGTATGTTCATGAAGACTGACTGCATTTTCCTTAAACTGAAAGAGAGTACATTTAGATTAGGTATGAGGAAGAAATTCATCACTCTGAGAGTGATGAGGCACTGGAAAAGGTTTCCTGGAGAAGTGTGGATGCCCCATCCCTGCAAGTTTTCAAGGCCATGGTGGATGAGGCCCTGAGCAACCTGCATAGCGGAAGGTCCTTGCCCATGGCAGGAGGATTGGAACTATATGATCCAACCAAAATAATTCTAGGATTCCCTATACTATGTCTCTTAGGAGGTAGTAGGCAGCAGAGAATTTTGTGCCGTTTCCTGCAGTTCTTAAGATTGAACAAACTCAGTTATTGAGCTTTTCTTTGACCATCATGTGCTACATTCATCCTTTGATCATCCTTGTGGGTCTTCATTGGTCTTGCTCTGCTGTGTCGCTGAGTTTTGTACTGAGAACCCCACACTACTACTGATGCAGTCTCACATGTGTTGAACAGAGAACTTACAGACTTCATCGTTTCATTAAAAAAAAAAAATTGAATCAGTGTAGCACTTTCTTACTGCTTTTTATACCTGCGTTATATCAGAGTGGAAGAATGGGATGCTGTAAAGATTTTGGTTTTACAAGCTAGTATTTGTATACCTGCAGAATTCTAAATACTTTATTTACTGCATATAGAAACAATATGGGGGTTGTTAAGGGGGTGGGGGTGGTGGTGTTTGTTTTTAAATTAACCTCTTTTCTTACAGCTCTAGCAGCTGAGCTTTATTTTCCAGAAATGGAGAGACTTTTTCCAGACTTCCATCACCAGCTCTTTCAACCTTTGGAACCAAGTGTTGACTTGGATACCTCATCATCATGTTCCCAATGTGAAATTTCACAAGACAGTAGAGAATTTAGCAAGGTACTACAGAAAAACTCTGTGGAGGAAATACTTTCGCTTAAGAATTTTGTAAGATTTAAAAATTCTCACACTATGTTTTATATAGAAGAAATGCAACAGTATGTTTTGATATACATAGAGCTGGAAGTGGTTTTGCTGGTTGTAGCAGAAATGTGATATAAAAATAATACCTGTAACTTTGTCCCTGATATTTCTAAGAAAATGACTTTTTTTTTTTTTAAATTTTTTTTTTAATGCAACTAGACTTCAAAGTTTTCAACAAAAAGTCCAGAGACATTTACGTTTCTGGAAGTGGGAAGCTCTGGCCTGAATGTGCAAAGAAGCAGTCTGCCTTCTTGTCTTGAAACAAACGGGCAAAACAACATTCCATCGGAAGAGTCCATTACAGAAAATGTTACTCCGGGTATGTACAGTGTAGTCAGATCAGTGCGTTCAAATTCAGCCTATTGCCAGTATGTAAATACCAACCCTTAGGACGGGTTTGCCATGTTGAAACAGAGACAGATCTCTTTGCTTCTCTCAGTCTTGCTTTGAAATGTGTTAACTCTGCTTCTGCTCTCACACGGTCTCCACCACCACCTTTAATGGGTGGAACTCCTAAATTCTGTCAAGTTTTGTTTCTTCAGCAGTTACGACTTTGATCCAAAAGCAGACCTGCTTAGTCAAGTCACTGTATTGGATATTATGTTATTTATTCCTTCCTTCTGCAGTAATTATGTTAGTTAAGAAATATCAACTCTGGCTGAAACTGTCCGTTAAGTCCTTTTCCTAATTTTGTTCATGCATAGCCATTACTTTTTAAGTTTCAGGAACTTAAGGAAGTTCCAAAAACTGATAAAAATTTTTTGAAGTGCGTGTCTTAGTCTCTCTAAACTTACTCATTTGTCTTTTAGATACGTTGTGTTCCTCAAGAAACAATTTAATTTTCATTTTGCACTGTTAAGTCACAGCAATATACTGCACACTGTGACATTTGATCTGATTACAGAATTGCTTCATCTCTCCACAAAATAATGAGGGGGGGAAGAGAGGAAGAAAGGAACTTTGAAGTTAAAATGTTGCAATTAACGTAGCAGATTAGAAGTTTATGATTCTACAGCAGCATTACATTAATTTTAGCTCATAGCAGGAAAAGTATTTTTTAATGTTTTGCAGTTCAATTTAAATTAACTTGGTATTTCATGTGTTATAAAGAAAATGAGCAATCTGAAATTCCAAATGCAATTGCAAACTGTACTTAACAAGAATCAGTTGTTTCCAGTGTTTTAAGGTGCTCTACAGAAAGCTGAACAGTAACAGGAAATGCAGCACAATATTTTAAGTAATAGATAGCCATGTTTATAATGTAAACATTCCTGGTCAAGTATATTTGTGATTTGCATATATAGACACAGTTTTTGAACACGCACATTCATGTTTACAGCTGCAAGCAACTACTCAGGGACTGTTACACTTTTCTTTCTTTCTAGCTGGCAGTTGCTGGTACAAGGAAAAATGAAAGTAATAAAAGATGCTAAGAAGAGGTTTTACACTTTAAGACTTTGTGAGTGTGGTCACAGCAACTAGGATTTAGGAAGTTCCCTTCTTCAAAACATTCTATTTCTAAATTACTTACAGAAGCAATCTGTGCTTTAGGTGTAACTGCAGTATCTCCCCATCTCTTAAGTGTTTTTATAGTCCCAAACCAATTACTGTTATACATGTAAAACTAGGTATTTGTGTCAGAGAATGCAAAAAAAATGTTTAAAAGAGACTGTTAAAGGTTTCTGTGGTACATTTTGGTGTGTATAAAAAGCCTAGTGATAGCGTGATGCTGGAGTCTGTGTAACCAATTTAATCAAACTTAGGTCAGAGACAAATTTTAACAAAAAAATAAATTATTACTTTAAGCAGCCCTCTTGGTTGTTTGGCAGATGCTGTACTGCTGAAATGCCTTTGCAGTGATTTAAAATGTTGATACCAAATCTTTCTCTTTTCCCAGCCTCTTCTGAGGAGAAAAGGTATCTTGACTTGTATGCGCAGATCCTGAAGGAAAGATCATTTAGGGTGCAGTGCTGTAACTTGTAGGAACTGCAGCTGTTATTCCAATTTGAATGTTCTTCTACTTTGAAGAGTTTCTGTAATGGTGTTTTGGATCAGTTTTTATGTGGTTAAGAGGCACAAAAGGGACTCAGAGGACTTCCATTTGCAGAGTATAAATTATAAAATGTATTGAGTTTGTGTCGTTATGTCAGCACCATCACAAAGTCCATCCATCCCTAAACACATTCTAAGAAGCAACAGAAAGTGTTGTTTCTCAAACTTTCGTGTACAGTGATGAATCATTTTCTGTAATTTTAATGGTATTATGTTTGAGGAAACTTAGCAGACTTTCTTAAACAAAATGTTTCTTCCTATTTACTAGACTTTTTGTTACACATTACTGGAAAGTCTTATTATGGTGAGACTTTTAAAGTGGAAATTCTGTTTTGTTATCAAGAAGTTTGACTTATGACAATTTTTGAAACAGGATCTGAGGAATCTTTTCACCCACTGCAATCAGAATCTGCTGTAAGTGATACCTCTCAGAATGCTGATCACCCAGTGGTTCATAATGCTGTATCACAGAGATCTTTTGAACAAGACTCTGGAATTGAAAACAAGGGCCATGAGAACTGTATTTCACCTGCAAGGGAATATGAAGAACTGTCAAGAAGTATGGAATGTATTAGTCTCCAGTGTACAGTGGAAGATCTGCGAAATGAAAGTCTGATTCCACTGGAAGAGCAAAGATCATTTTATCAAATAGATACCACACCAGTTACAACAGATGAAACTTTCCCTCAACACTTACTAAAACAGACTGTGTCTTCTGAAAAATTGCCTTTGGAGGCATTTGATAAATATGTGAAACTTCCTGAGAAATCAGTTCCTGTACATGAAGTAAATAATGCTGTGGAGCTGGATTTGCAGTGCAATATGAATATAAAGGAGCCAGATCAAAGCTTTCCAGAAGGACAGGAATGTTTGAGGGTTCTCAGAGAAACCAGTTTGAAAGACTCAGACATCCATTTGCATGCTGTTTTACATCAAAACAGTTCTTTCCTGGAAAGACATGAAGAACCTTCTCATTCTGTGCCCAGAAGGTCATGTTGTATTCCAGTCTGGGTGAGTAAAACAGATTTCCAAAAGCAAGGTTTTTTGTTGTTGCATCAAGTTATTTTAGACCTTAAATATCTGAAAACTTGGCAAATATTGGATTTACAATTCTGGTTCCTGTTTTCTGGACTTCTGCCCTACTACTTCTTGCAGATCATAGCACTGAAATAATTAGCAGTAGCTAAACTGAGCTGAGTTCCCAGCACGGTTGGAGGAGCTACCGAATTCCCCTCTCTTACCATCAGTTTGCTTATGCTTGGTTAATTTATTTACTTGGTTAATTTATTTAACTGTGACATGTAACAGTTACCTCACTGAACAACTCCTGTCCCCCTTTAGGAGCCTGAAGGAGGTAAAGAAATTAACCAAGCATAAGCAAACTTAAAGGAAATAGCTTTGTAGCTTTAAAAAAGGTTGCCCTAGAACTAAATAACTTAAACCTGAGGGGAGTGGAGGAGAGGTGGAGTTTTTATTGTTGTTTGGTTGCTTTGGGTTATTTGTTTCAGTTTTTTGACCTCTGATAAACGAGCGCTCTTTTCAGTATTTCATGTATTGCTTGGGGCAGGTTTTTTTTCTTCTTCCTCTTGAATGAGCCTCCTCTTTCTGACAATAGCTGTTGCTATTGCTGGAATTATTTTTTTAACTTCTGTTTTTGGTTTGGTTTGGTTGGGTTTTTTGATGTGATGGTTTGGTTTGGTTTTTCCTACTTTTGTTTTTCTGTTTTTACACTGATGTATAATTTATTTTCTAGGAGACTGAATCAGGGCATGGTATTATGGAAGAACCGGAACTCACTCTGATAAGCTCAAGTGACATCAGTATTGCAGAATCAGACATTGAACATATTAACCAAGAGAAAATTGAGGATAAAATCAATAATCCAGAATGTGTGGGTCAGTCTAAGTGTAATATTTTTACTGAGGTGAGCATTATCTAATGTAGTTCTGATTTTAACTTAGTATTAATCATAAAAAAGAGAGGCCCCCCCTGTAGCAGTTAATCCACTGTTGCAAAACAAGAGAATGTGGCATTATCCGAACTTAGTAATTGCTTGGATCATGCTGGTTTGATGTTATGTTTTCTGGACAGATCTAATAGATCTTAATTTTGGGCTATTCCTTAGAATCACTGCCTTGTCATAGTGGTTTAGACAGAGTTTGGAAGACTTGCTGCAAGAAACAAACCATCCTACTGGTGTTTGCAAGACTAAATTGTATCCCATTAGTTGAAAACTTGAAGGAGGTGAGAACATGGGACAAAAGAAGAAAGAAGAATCCCCTGTGTAGCAGATGGTGCCATAGCAGGCTTACAGGGCAGTTTGAGGTTTATGGGGAAAACAATCAGCTCATCATATTGCCACGCTTAATTAGCCTGGGGTGTGCTTTTTGCTGTTGGCTTATAGAAAGCAAAGGCTCTAAATTGCAGAGGGGCTGGGTTGTAATGAGACAATAATTTGGGCGCTGAAGCAATAATGTAGAACCAAGTAATCTGTGTCAGTTAGATGAACAGATTAGACAAAATCATGCCTTAATTGTAGGAGGCATCTAGAGGAGGTCCTGAAAGTGTCTAAGGATGGGGTTTTATAAAGTAATTGATATGTGGGTGAGGTGGAGGTTGGTAGCTGGAGGCTGTGCTGCTGCAGTGGGTGTCATCTCTCACTGAGAAAGAGGGAAGAGGCGAGTGGGAAAAGCGTAATGGGGGAGAACTAGAGAGAACAGTACAAAATGAAAACAGATGGAATTATGCAGCCCTGTATTAAGAACAAGCAGTTGAAATCGGGTGGGCAAAAATGTTCTTTAATGGATTTTTTTTTAAGTTTTAAAATATTTTTAGAAAATAGCTTTTTCATACTTATTACCAAGAGCCATTTCTGATTTTTCTTTGCATCTGCTTTGAAGGCAAAAGAATGTCTCTTATTTGCATTGGGTCTATGCTAGTGGCACAGTAGTACTGCTTCACTCAAATTTGTGGTATATTTTAAGCACCTCCAGCCACTGATTCCTTTTGAAACAGGAGAGAGAATTTTTACCACTAGCTCCAGATGCAGATTATTCGGCGTTTGTGAGGCCTGATAGCTCTCCCAATGCTCAGAGTCCCAACAACAGTCACTGTCCATCACATCAGACTGCAGGTAATTATGTGTAATTTCAATACACTGAAGCCAAGATAAAAGTTTTTTTTAGTATCTGGAAAACTTCTTAGAGCTGCTTGTACTTTGGCAAATACATCTTGCTGTTCAGGCTTTCTTTGTAGTACGTTTGACCCAGGTTTAGTGTGTGTCGTATTGGTTGTTTCTTTCTGTGCCAGGTTATCTTCCATGGAAGTTCATAATATCTTACACTATACTTTTTTCTGTATTGTAATGACTTAATTTTGAAAAATTCTATATTGTTCAGTGATTTGTTGTCATCGTTGCACCTTCACTTATTTCTCATTTCCTGTTAGTCCCCCAAGCCCTGTAGCCAAAGAAAGTCTTTTTTGTTTTTTTCCTGTTCTGATAATAGCATGGAACAGCAGTAAAATGTTAATTTATTTTTTTTTCCCTAAGATGAACCACAGTAACATGAAAGACAGGAATTGACAGAACTTAATTGCGTTAGGGATTTGTCAGGTCTTTGATGTGCTTTGAGGCGTCAAGATGCTTTCCATGTCACAACATTTGTCTCAGCAGACCTGCTGACCATTGCTGGATTTCATGTGTGTGAATTGCTGCCTATTTTGCAAGATGCCTCATCACTCACAATGCCACTCCCCTAGTATCATTTACAAAAGTGGTCAAGTTCAGCATTTTAGGAGAGGTACACTGAAATGCATGACTTACTGCTCATTGTTAGCAGTGAGAAATATTGATACTTTCCTTTTCCTTCACAGTGATGCAGCTGGAGTTTACAACTACACATGGAAGGTTGCAAAAATCTTTTTTAAAAAGAAAGCAGAATTTCATCCAAGAATCTCTGAAAAGAGTAGAAGAAATAAAAAATAAAGAGAGAGAAAATGAAAAGCCAGAAGTCAGAAAATTTCAAAGAAGAAAGTGTGAGAAGTTAAGACAAGAAGGGTTTTGTCTTCTCTCTGGTAGGTTTATCTAGGGACAAGACACAGCATTAGGTATCCTTTTAATTGCTGTTTTATATCAAAGAATAGAATTTATATTTTTTATGTGTTTGCTATTGCAGACTGGGATATTCTTGTTTTCTCATGGATGCAGGGAGCTTTCCCCCAGTCCCCCACCCCAAGTCTGGCTGCCTCTTTAGTTGTTGTAAAGGCTTTTATGGGTGGCTCTTCATACTTTCACACTCAGCCCACATTTGTTGTCAATAGGTGTTTCTGCAAACAATGGCTGTTTATCAAAGAACAACCACATTAAGTGAACTGGTGCATCTCTAATGTCTGTTACTTTGGGGTCGGCTGCTGAGAGCCATGGCTGGCTCAAAGCACAGGCAGCAGCCAAGTGACACTGAGGATTTACTTTAACACAAGATGTCATCTCCATTGTGTCCCTTCTGCTAGCTTGTTTCTTTTATTGTCATGTGCTTTGAAAGTCTTTGAAAATCACTCATGCTTTTGAGTTAGCTGAACTAGAGAGCTATATTTAAGATATGTTTGGCCTTTTTTCTTTTTTCCCCTAGATAAAAATGGTGCAGTTGCCAATCAGTTGAAAAAAGTAGGAAAAGTGAAAGTATCTTCTCCACACGACAGGAAGTCTGAAGAAAGTGAAATGCACCAGCGTACATCCAGGTATTGCCTGAACACACATATGAGAAATTTGAATTAGAAAAAACCCAACAGAAGTAGTTAATCTGTGTCTTGTGAAAGCTGCTGGTCAGACAAAACAGTCTGTGATCTTCCAGTGGGACCCAGTGCTGCTTAAGGCAGAACAGCTGGGAGGGAGGAGCCAAGTTACGTTTGGTGCAGGCACCTTGCAGGGGTGACAGTGGGGGGCACAAGATCAGCCTGCTGGTTTCACCATGCTGAGGCCGGTGTGCCACTTAATGCCTGACACTAGATAAAATTCGAAACAAAGGTCACAGGAGAACTTTTATGCACAGTAACATGAAGCAAGTGCAGCTCCTGAACGTGGAGGGTGTTTGTTCCATGCAGCTGAAAAAGAATTGCAAGTGATTATATTATATATTACTAGAGATGTAAGTCAGATTTTCCTAATTGCTAGCAACTGAGGCAGTGTAAACCCTTAAGCTTGTTAACTTATTCCAGCTTTGCCACTTCCTTTCTGCCAAAGGATAAATTTTTTTCCTACTCTTTTCGCAGACTTTATAATCAACTTGAAGAAGTAAAAATCAGAAAGGAAGAAAAAACAAGGCAAGAAACTTATGCTAAAAACAGAGAAAAAGCTAAAGAGTTTCAAAAGGTAATAGTTTGCTTACAATGTCCTCCTGCCTAATTAGTGTCAGGACTTCACTGAGCTTGTAATCAAAGTCATTGAAGCATAGTTTGAGTGGAATTGAAATGGAGACTATCCAACCAGTGTGGATTTTAAGTGATGCCACTGGTACATCCCATAGAAGAATTTCCTTGTCAACACTGATAGAAGAAATGTTGTCTAAAAAGCATGTCTGCCTCAGGCTGAATTTTTCTGGTGACTTGAGCTTGAGCAAAAAGGCTCCAACTGCTAGAAAGTCTATATGGCAAAATAGCAGGGTTTTTACTAGTCCGAACTACACTAAATTTCCATTATAAGACTGCTTCTGAGTTTGGTAGGTTTTGGTTTGCTCTGGCTGCTCTAGGTAGGCTAAGATTCTGAGCATGCCTGAACTTAAGGTTGCAAGAATCTTGTCTGGGTTTTCCTGTAGTTGCTGTAGAACTGGGGTTGAACAAGAGTAATGGCACTTTTAATTCCCTGTCTCCCTGCTGGGCCTCAGAAGAAACTGGAAGGAAATGCCTGATAGTCCTGACATGCTGTGACTACTGTGGGGGGCTCCAGGCCAAAATCCTGCCTTTAGCACTGACCTCAACTTCTTTTTGGTGGAATAAATTGCTGCTCTTGTTACATTGCTCTACAGATTCTATAATTAACAGAAAGTAAGATAAATAAGCACACCTTCCCCCTTGCTCTGCAAGCTGTGGCTTTTTTGGAGCAGGGGCAGTTACTGAACTCCATTGCTCATAGCCAGACTAGCACTGTCCATTACTGCTGTTCAGTTTACACAAACAGCACCGTACCTCAGTTGTGCCCCTCCAGCCACACTGGTTTTAGTGTAGTCATTCAAGGTACACTAATCTCATCGTTGTTTCACTTGCAGAAAATGCTGGAAAAACTACGAGCAAAGAAGTCTTGGAAAGCACCATGACAGCAGACCTTTAGCAACAGCCTCACTCTGGTATTGGTACAGTGCAGGAGACCACTGAGCAATGCACTTTACGGTCAATTGCAAAGCCTTTAGAGATCCTCAGCTTATTTAAGCTGTAGGAAAACAGTGAGTAACCCAAGCCCTTGTACTACCCGCCTGTTCAGCAAGATCAGTACTGAAGCAGGGGACCTGCTACTTTTAGCATGGTTTGTCTGAGCAGATGGGCACGAAAGGCCTTTCTAGATATGCATTAATGTTTTAAAGGGAGATACTAACTTTTGTAATATACATGTATAAAACATTTTCAAATAAAGTTTGGTTTTTTAAGATTACTTAAATCCTTGGGAAGAAAGAAATTTCTTTGTAAAGCTGGAGTTTTTCTATTCTTTGCACTGTGTAATTTAAGAGAAGTATGGGGTGCTGCAGTTATCAGGTAAATCTTAAAGCATTTGAGAAAAGAGAATAAAAATGTGACTGTTGCTACTTCCCAGTTTAGTTCTCTGGCCCTTGTTCTTGAGCTCCAACTCCTAGCAGATAGTTACAACATAAAGGCAAATGAGAGCAAGAGTTGAGCATCGAAAGTTGAGTATGGTTATTAGCAGGTTCAGTAGCAGAGGTGGTTAAAATGTACCAGCAAATCACAGAATAGCTGGGGGTGGAAGGGACCTTCAAAGGTCATCTACTCCAATCCCTGGCAATGATGGTGCTTTTATAAAGGTCTCCCTGGAGCCTTCTGCTCCCCAGGCTGAACCCCAACTCTCTAAGCCTGTCTTAACAGGAGGGATACTCCAGCCCTGTAATCATTTTTGTGGACTCCTCTGGACCTGTTCCAACAGAAGTCAGAAAGCTCAGTTTTGGATGAACAATTAACTACACTTTAGTCTGGTGCAGTTGCATGTACTGCAGTAGCAAGCCATTTGTTCCCTCCTGCACAAGTACAAAAGCACAAGCCAGAACCAGTTTGTTATGCCATGGAGGGGAGAAGGTGCTTGCAGTGCAGTTAGCTGTACCGTATGTGTACAGTCTCAGGTGAACCATGGTGGTTCTGCAAGGGCTGCCCATGCTCTTGCACATCAATATTCTTGCTCCTTTCCCAGAGCATCATCAGAAGGGAAATCACAGCTGATCATGTGCTGTGATTTTCTTACACTTCTTTCTTGGCTTTCAGTGTAGCAAGAGAAAATAATCCCAAGCTGCAGCTCAGAGATGATTTTATTTAAATGCTGTGACATTCAGGGGTTCAGTAATGAGAGTTACGTGACAGGGAAGTGAGGAAAACACCTGATGAAGCCATTTTCAGTCACATTACAACACAGTACACTCAGCTGGATCTTCTCTAAGGTGAAGGAGGCATCTTCACATCTCCCAGGAGGGCAAGAGGCAAGTCACAATATACACTACTTCAGTGTACAAAGCAGTAACAGAAGTTAGAATGAATGTTCTAATTCCAAATAACTGCAGTAAACACTCCAGATAAGGCTTCTTCTCTTTGGTACAGCCGTGCAGTTCATTGCAGCGGACTTTCAGCAATATCACCAGGATCTGAGAGAGAAGAAATATCTATTAGTACTTTTACTCCTAAGAAAAGTCACTTTCCTACTACCCAATCACAATCTCCCTTGGTGCAACTTGAGGCCATTTCTTCTTATCCTATTGCTTGCTACTTGGCAGACTGGCCCCCACCTCACTACAACCTCCTTTCAGGTCATTGTAGAGAGCAAGGTCATCCCCCCTGTGTCTCCTTTTCTCCAGGCTGAACACCCCCAGCTGCTCCTCACCAACTTCCCGCTCCAGACCTTTCACCACCTTGCTGCCCTTCTCTGGACACACAAGGAGGAACTGGGCTACAAGACTGCTCATGCCAAAACCCTGTTCTCCAACTATAACTTTTCATGATGCAAATGTCAGCTGGTTTCAGAATGCAAGTGAGAACCTCTCCTACATCAGCATCACAAAAACCTGAGGGCAGTAGACTGACATCTTTTTTCACCCCAAGAGGCCTAACCACATAAGGTGTATCTCCTCATAAATAGACCGTAGCACACACCACATGTCCACGGCATCCTGCAGAGGATTTCAATTTGCGGTCACCGCGTTAAGAGCTGCTGGTTTTTCTGCCATGCAAACCCTCTTTGAAGTGACCTCGAATCTCTTTACTGTACTAGCCATTTTGGTAAAGTGCTTACTTTCACACTCACTTTGGTAGCACCCAGGTGGAGTTTCTTGTCCCTCTGACACGCAGCAAGTTGGTAGCAGACACTGGGAGTTAAAGAGGTTTGGTTAGTGTAAGGGAGGAGTTAACAACACACAACGTAAATGTAAATTGCATGGAGTAGCCTTTGTCTCTCTTTTTTGCTTCTGTTCAAAAACACCCACTCAACAGCAGCTCCAGAGTCCAATGTACAAAGGTTCCAGCTACAACTCTGGAGGTGCCCAAGGATACCACCACACACCTACAGCTCAGCAGCAACATGCCCCCAACAGCAAAGGGAGCATTGTGTCCCATGACCTGCCTCAAAGCCTTATTCCAGCAGACTTGGCGCCACATCATGTGGCAATACAAAAGTCTGATGGACTTGCTTTATGGTCATGTCCACAGCTCACCAGAAACAGTAACATCCCAGCAGCCTTGGTAATGACCAGATACTCCTCTCACTGCTCTGACTCAGACTTCACTGAATCAAGTTGCCCATCCTTTCCAGTGAAGGACTAACCAATCCTGCCAACATTAAAGCCCAGCTGCGTACAAACAAGCCTAAAATCTGTTAAAATCTTCAAGTACAGAGGAACTCCTCACAACCAACAACTGATACTACAAACCACTGCACAACCCTGACAGTCACTATACAAACACACCCAAGAATGACTTACAGATAAGTGACATGCTCAGACACTGCCAAAATCTGGAGTGATCACTACCCAGTAATCTCTGCTACTAAGAAAATAATTTCTACACTTCTTTCTAAATGACTTTAATGAAGTTTAAATGTCCTAGAATCATACCAAGTTAAACTGTAGTATGAAACTAGTAACTCAGTGCTTACCTGTTAAACAGGTTGCTTTTATCTTCCACAGCTCATCTTTTTAACTTTTTTTCAGCATCCTAAAGCACCTGTTAGAAAGAAGAAACTGAATGCACTTGCTGAGTTCCAGAGGCCAGTACCCAGGTCTCACACAGGAACACGGAAATAGAAAGCAAATACACTCAAATCACCAAAGAGGTCAAAGACTGTTTCAGTGAAAAAAGGACCAGACTCAGAATGGAAGCCAGAGATGCCAAACACTGCTCTGCTGTAGCACTGCTTTCTAAACACCCCATCAGGAGAATGCTGCTAGGTGCAGATACCATACAGAGCAACAGCTGCAGCTCTTCATCCATGCACCAGTTAGTGTCTAGGAATAAGAGGTACTCTTCATTTCACAAAAGCTGTCATGTGACAGAGGGAAAACAGACTCAGTGAATTTTACCTAACACTGTTTTCACCCGAACAGCAGCTTCAGCATTCTTCTGTTTATATGCATTCCTACTGTGAAGGATTTATACTTCTTCCAGAGTATTTTCCTTGTTTTACTTTAACCTTTTCAATCTATGAAACAGAATCCAGGAACTTCAACAGTCTAGTAGTAAACTGAGCTGCTCAGGAATCAACTCTTTAAACCCCAAAATAGAAAGATCTAACCCAAATATTGCTGCTCAGTATGAAACTATAGAGCATCTCTTGACAAAAAAACAGAGCAAGTTACTTCAAGACACACACCACAGTGCTGTCTCTTCTTGCTTACAGCCTCCAAACCAAGAAATAATTACTCCATAACTGAAGGGGGAATAGACTGTCAAGCCATCCAGAACATTCAAGCAGCAAGAAGTAGTGTTAGAAGTCAGGTATCTACACAAAAACCCAGGTGAATATTAAGTTCAGCCCATGTAATTCAGTATGTTAGTTGCACCTTAAGTCCCAGAACACACTGCCTTTTGGCTCTTACCTAACTTTTCCACTTGAATAATTTTTTTCTTTTGTATCAAAGTATGTCACAGTACACCTAAAGGAGAACCATGTGCATTATTACCAGTTCCCAGGATGCTACATGAAGATTTGTCTTGCAGTTTTATCCCACCGAGCTAACAGGTAGTTCAATGGGTAAAGCGAAACCACAAGTTTATTCTGTGAGGCATTTCCAACGACACGAACCTACAGAAAAGATCCTATCGGGATAGACCTCAGCATTCCTGGTACTATAAATTAACACATAGGTAAAAATCAAGCAGACTGGAAATATATCAGGTATAGATCCAACTAAGTGTCTTTTTAAGTTGTCTTAACATGTTCTGGGAAAGGAGGAGGATAAATGACACACTAACAGCATGGAAGATGAAGTAATTCCTTCCTATTAGCAACAATTTTAATACTAGAATTTAGTTATCTAAAAAGCAAATGTCAAATGAAATTAACTACAAAAGTGTACAGAATCCTCCCTATAAATTTCCTGCCAAGTGTAATTCACTTGTTTAAGTAAAACTATCAGTTTAAATAGTTAATGTGATCACCACCTTTTTGATTGAGAAATTTGTATTAATGTTCTTTGGACAAATCATTTACAATAAATTGTTCCTTAACAGAGTGAATGCTACATTCAAGTATAGTAATGTAGTGTTGAAACCAATCCCTGAAACTCTCACATGTAAGTAAACTTGGCTTGGTAAGACTCAGCCACCAAAGCCCTTCAGTCATTATGGTATATGCAGAACTTCAGATGTCATACGAACCCTAGAAGGGGCTTCAGACTTCTGTGAGCTGCTATCCTGCATTTCTTCTGGTTTTCTCTAAATACATAGCACCTGAAAAAACCAAAGTTATGTTACAAACCACCATGTACATGCCTACAAATCAGCAGAACCTACAACAGCATTTAGTACTTAACTGCTTCTGACCACCACAGGCATTACAGAAAGCCTCTAGTTGCAATCACACTTAAAGCTACTATAATGTCTGAGCATGATCCTATTTGACAGCTCCTCTCAATTTCCTGTTTATTTTTAAAACAAATTCACAGACCTGATCTTTGTTCACTAAGACACTACATGTAAAAATCATGTGACACTCATGCAGTAGATTTGTTCAGAAAGGCCATTCTCACTCACTCTCTTCAGAGCAGTTGAACATTTTGCCAATCATCACAACAATTTTCTCACAGCATTCTCAAATTTGGGGTTAGATAAATTCTTCTGGTTTTTTTAGAACAGCACCTCATTTTCTCAGTAAGAACAGCAACATAACCAGCTGTCCAAGTGAAAGACTGGCAGCTGACCTGCAACAGGCAAACATTAAAAAAACAGCCACACAAACTTACCAAGATGCTAGTTGAAAGCAGACTATCACATGGACTTCCTAAAATAAATTGTTGCATCTGATGAATACTTCCAAGTTTCTTCACTATTTTAGTAATTTAATAGGACGTGGGTAGTCTTAGACTCAATATGAAGCAGGTGGACTGTAGTCCAGTGACACTCCTAAATGCTAATCACAAAACAAAGCATTTCAATTGAAATCAAAGCCATGCCCCAGTTTATCACACGACCAACAACAAGGTCTATCTGCAATTTAAGAAATCTGAGCACTACAGCACAGAAGGTACAACTAAGGGAGTCACCTCACAAAGACATGTAGGCCACCATGTTATGATAGCTTAAATATGCTCTAGACCATCTACAAGAATTCAACACTGCAAGTATCTTTCCTCTACCTGGCAATTCTACTTCCTTTGGTAGGTGGGATGCAGAATTCAAGTACATCAAAAAAAGCTAATGCTTAGATTTTACTGTAGCTGCATTTTCAAGTATATTTGCAGAACTGCCCCACTAAGCAAACTTGTTACAGGTCTCATTGTCACCACTGCAATTAACTGTGCAGTGAGGAAAGCATAACCTGTTACTCTTCTAGCCACGTTTTTCAATTCAGACACACAGCAGGTTGTGTCTACTTGCTGAAGAACGAGGCATAACAACTCCACAGTGTCTGCAGAATAGATTGTTATTTACACCTAGCCAGTTAACTTTGAAAGAAGCTTGTCTAGTGGTCATCTGGTGCTTGGGTTTGTATTTCAAAATAAAACACTTTTTTTTTTTTAAGGAAGCCAAAAAGCTAAGACTTGAGCCTTTATGATCCCCATCCAACTATCTCCACCTACAAAAAAGTCAACTATTTCCTTAATACTTACACTTAAGTAGATGCTTTCCACTGTGTTCCAGACATCAGAGGAGTGCCCCTTCAAGAAGAAATATTTTGGAACAACATCACTATTTTAACTATACTTTCATCCTGTTAACAGTAGAACAATTTTTCAATGTATCTGACAAGCCTTCTAGTAAGAAACATTAAACCTACTTGTTTCAACAGAAATACCAAGTTTAACCAGCACATCTGCATGAAAACCAACGATGCCAGCTGTTGAAATACTGTAGCACTGCTTTTTGAACACCCCATCAGGAAGACACTGCTGGGTGCAGATACCATACAGTGCACATATTATTCTGTTTACTTGCTGTGGAAATAGCACTTGCCTGAAGAAATCTCATGCTGTAACTCAGAAGAAACACAAAGCTTACCTCTTTCACTACCATATTCCACAGAAGTCCACCAAACGAACAGATCTGTGAATCAGAGGGCCAGCAAACAGCTGTAAGAAATCAAGCACTCCCAAAATGTTGCAATTGCTCACTACTGCAGTGTTGGTGTCCTCATCTGCAAAGAGATACAACTGAGCTACACACTCCTGCACAGCTGGGACACTGAACTCATGCCCGACACTGATCAGCATTTGAACAAATGAATGCTGTTTGAGTTCATGCAAATATTGTCCCTTCATATAAGTAACACAACCAATACATTCATCAGCTGTGGGTTGCAAAAGAAGGGTTTTTTCTAAGCACTAGGTTCCAGGTTTTTGCCTACAGCAACAGACAAAACCTGATCAAGTGCTAGAACGGACTGAACACTTACTGTTTTTGAAACAGCATTTGAAGCTATTTCCCAATTCACTGTATACTTACTGTTAATTACTGTCACCATCCACTACTACTGTTGTTCTGCAGTTCTAGAGACAGGCAGAGGTAGTTTGAACCAAGGTAACTATGGCAAGGAGTTCAGTATCAGACACTGTCCTAAGAACCATTTATGCTGTATCAAACTGGTATGTTACCTAGTGCAGTACTCTCAACTACAGCACTGGCCAAGTAAGATGCCCTGTTCCTATCCTCTTAGGGTAGGAGAATACTCTTGCAAGGTTTCATTATTTGCCCACCTTCAGCTCAGGGCTTCTCCTGCTACAGGTGTTTTCCTGTGTAGTAACCTTACATGGTGTTTTCTTCCATGCTATTTCCTACACTGCCCTGAAGCTACACAAATTTGGTAACACCCTACAGTAAGAAGCTTTTACAGCTACATACGCGGAAGACTACCAGCTTCTCTCTGCTGTCCCTCCTGTTCTTGCATGGGACATGGATTAAGATGGAATTTTACCACAGGGAAGCCATCAGAAGCTACAGCTGCACAATATGCCCTGGTACAGAAAGTGTGGGTGAGGCACCACGAAGAGACTAAGTGTACAGTAGTTCCTCAACATCTTCAGCACAAAAAACCCCAGGCAGTGTTGTCCAAACCAAATCAGATAAAGCTGCCCTGCAGCACTCAACATCAGGTAAAAACAAAGTATTTCTGAACACAACTTGTGACAAAAACTGCACTCAAGAGATATTCAAGAACTCAAGTTTTTATATTCGTTCAGAGGCTACAGACTCTAGTTTTGGTCAGTGGTGAAAGAGATGTTGCACTGAGCTCAATGCCATGGAAGTTTCACAACAGAAAAACTCCACAGCTGTGAAACACTAACACATCTCTTCAACTATTGAGCACTGCTTTTGCAAAACTTTATATGAAGTAAAGCAAAAAAACCTACCTAAAGGAAATAAAACTGAAACCCAAGTAACAGCTTACCTTACACAGCAAGAAAACCAAGTGGTGTTTATCTTCCAAAAGCAATTTAAACTAGAAGAAAAAAAACCAAAGTAATAAGAACTGTCATATATGGTCAAATAACAGAAGATTCCTAAAGTCAAAGCTAGGTTTCTGCAATCAATCTAACAGTTGTAATAAGCTTGATTTTCATGTGTACTTATCCAGTTCCAATCAGAATTGAAATTTAGTTCATTTCTGAGTCACTCAGCAGTTGAACAGCAAAATTCATCACATGAACTGCAGAATGAGTAGGACTCCACATACCCCCTCACTATGCCTTACCAAGAAAGAACCCCACTCCTAGATCCAGATGAGTCTTTCAAGCCATTGAGAATTTCTCAGGTAGATGCCTAAAAGAGTCACATTTTGCCATTAATTTTGGACCATTATTAAAATGGGATCTTCAAAGAACTGAAGAGTAGGCTTTGCAGTCCTAGAGCTATAAGTTGTAATTGGGAAACTTCCTTTACGCAAGTTTGGGACCTTAATTCAAGTTTGTAAATAATGCAGCTTGACTTGCCCTCAACACTGAGCACCTACTGCAAATATTCTCTGTCATTAAACCAGTAGATAAAACCTTTTCTGGACAACACCCTCGTTCAGCACAGACTAATCCTACCTGCTAGCTAGCTGCTGACAGCAATTTGGTTCAGAGCCTCTGAGGCAGGCAGATGACTGTTACACGCACTAGTCAGGTTTCCCACTGTCTACAACAGCTTTGAGAAAGATATGTGCAGTTTGGGCAATGGCTGATAAAATACTGTAATTACAAACACCTTTTATCTTCTGCTAAGTCATTTTCACATCAGAATTCATTCTGGACAGAGGAGAGCAAGAGGGGAAAAAGAGTTTTTAACACAAGATTCACTATACTGCTATAGTTATTGTTAAGGTAACTTGTAACTCCAGATTATTACATTAGAATCAGGAGCAGAAAACCAGTTTTCTGAAAAGTTATTACACATGGAATAGACAACCTCAACCATACAAAATTGATTTTATGATCCTTCAAATGCATTAGCCATATTTTGCAACAGACCAATCACTTTTGCATTTTTGTTGCTGGCACTTGATTTGCATTATGCTTCAATTCTGTCTGCAAACCCATCACTCTAAGTATTTCAAACCTGAATCTTTAAGACACAGAAAAACAATCTCTCAAGGACCATTCACAAAGAAGTCAGTTATGAAAATTAAAGAAAGGCATTTAAACTGCCCTTTTAACTTGAGCATAAAGATGTATGCAAGCAAATGTGTACTTTTCTATACTGTGCTGCTGCTATGATATTTGGAACTTTCCCTGTTTAATTACAAAAAGTCTGTTACCCATTGGTTAACAAAAGTCAAGTTGAAGAAGCCAGAATTTCAGCAAGATGATCAGCCAGCGAACCAAGGACATGATACTCTTGACAGACAATAGAACCAGAACACAAAAGCTTAACGAAAGGACAGATTATACTTGCTTTGTAACTGTCTCAGACACAAGCCCAATATACTCACATTACACCAAATGTGACTGGGTAGCTTGGTGGATAGCCTGACATCAACTTCAGACCAAGGCTTTGTATCAAGGAGGCCACGAAGAACTGCCATTGCCACCTCATTTGTCCATCTGCTGTTCACAGAGGCGAACCTTGTATAGGCACAGAGTTCTCCCCAGCACTGTCTTCTTCATCCACTATTTCAATCACTTCAGTTGATTTTGAACGTTTTGTTTCTGGCTTTGATTTTTTCTTACTGGGAATTGTGCTGCTTATAATGAAAGAGCTGTTCTCCTAAGAAAATGGAAGACAAGTATTCACAAGTCTAGTTTGAGATACTTCAAATTTTAGTAGCAGATTTGCAAACTTGGAGAACTCCTCAGAGATCTGCAGAATTCCTATACATTCCAGGATTTTATCAAAGAGGAGAGTGTGGACTCTCAAAACAACCTTCTGCATTACAGATCAGGACTCACAGGTATTGCAGTTAACTCTGGATCTAAGCTGAAGAACTAAGTACTGAAAACATCTACTAATTCCTTAGCTTTAGAACAGAAAGATTAGAGAGTTTCTGAAGTTAAGGAGTATTACTTACCACTACTCTGGCATCATATTGTTCTTGATTATCAGAACTCAAGCTGTCCTCATCATCACTGAAATATAAAAAAATTTCAATCAAGCTCTGTACTTATATGGTAGCTTAAAATGCATAAACTGTTTTCCTACAAGCCCTAATTTCTCTTAGTGTGTTTCACTACAAGTGCTACAACTTGTAGGTGTAAGACACTTGTACATAAGGCTGTTCTCAAGTGACAGTTTTTGACAGCAGAATGACATACTAATTAGCAACCCCGGCAGGACAGAAGGAGTGCTTAGGAGTAGAGCAAAGACTTAGCAGCAGGTATCAACAGCGGTATCGAGATATGTTGGATTATACTGCCAAACAGGCTAGAAAGCCAGCTAGTTGGAAAGGAAGCACAATACAAACAAAATCAAGAACATAAGAGGATATGCCTCAACTAACAAGGGCACACAACTTTGTTCCCATAACTGAAAAGTATCTCCATAGTGCCATGAAATACCAGCATGAACTTAATTCCACTACCATCCACAGGTTTTCTCTCAAGATAGCAATGAAACCATTTTTGTACTGTCGTTTCAATAAGAGGCACAGGGAGGACTTGGTCCCAAAATCTAGAAAGTATTCTAGTACTTATTTCATACAAATAATTGTTTGGATGAGCTGACTTTTATTCTACAGAACTTCGTTTCTTCTGCTCTTTTGTAAGAAAGCCAACTAATGTTACTCATTCTACAGGTCCACCCTAATACTTTGACTCACATAAATTAGCAGTGTTAAGTGATTGCTGAAGTGAACAGTAGCTGAAAGACAGCTCTGTACCTTTACACTGTCTTTTAAGCTTTTTACTTTTTTTTGGTGTTGAGTATATACATAACATTGAGTATTCTTGCTGATTTACTGATCTGTTTATTGTACTAAGGTAACTGGTTGACCATAAAGACCTAAGAGAACACTTTCATATTTAAAAAATTATTCTTTAGTCACTGCTATAAACCCCTCCACTTTACTTGAGGTAACTATGGAGGAAAAAAATTTTTTTTAAATTTCTACCACAAAATTTTAATCAGACAGTACAATTAACCAGAACAATGATCAGTCTCCAAATGAGAAGTATTTCCTTCGATGAGAACTTCCAGATCACACTTAAAAGCACAGAATCCCAAGTGGTAAAGTGTTTTGTTTCCAAATAAACAGTGCTTTCATAGATTAAAAGGAGAGAAAAAGAAATGAACTAGTCTGGCTGGGATGGAGTCAGCTCCCTTCAGAGCACCCTGCGCCATGTTTTTTTTGGATTTGTGACTGTGTTGATGACCTCCCCATGCCAGCAAACAGGCTGGGAGTAGTGTGGGGTGTCATGCACCTGCCTGTAGACACAAGAAAAAAGGCAAGTTTTATACCATCTGAAAATATAAAGAGGAACTTACTTTGTCTCCTGAATAGGAGAAATGGGGCCTTCATCATCTAAGTATTTGTGTTTCCGTAACACCACACATTCTTTTTCTAAGTCTTCATTAGCCTGAAGGTCTTTTAAAGCTTTTTTAAGATGTTCTTCATATTTAAGCACTTCAATGTACTTGAAATATCCCTTTGCAGCTGCTTGCTGAGGACAAAAGTACATCAGGTAAGAACTTACAAATACCACTAAAAGCATTTATAGTATGAACTGAACTGTAATATTACATCAACACCCATATATATTCTTGCTGTGTCTATCTTAAAAGGTATTAGACGACATCAAGTGTCCTGTTTAACAGAAGTAAAACCTGCTTCATTATTCTAGCACATCACATAGAAGCGCAACAGTCAACTTCAATTCACTTAATTTTAAATAGTAATACATTTACCCCACAAAACAAAGGACTTAGCAACATACCTCATAGCCAAGCACCATCTTTAAGGGAATATGTTTCTCCCCATAATGTTTTTCAACAAAAGGGAAATGAAAACCCCTGTCCAGCAGCCTCCTCTTTTGCTCCTGAGGTGAGGCTGTCAGTGGAGGCCTCCCTGTGGGCACCCGTGTGTCCTCATACTTTTTTTTCTTCTTTCTCTTCTTCTCTGAGCCAGCTTTGTGTTTTCGGTGTGCAGCTGCTTTAAACTTCTTTCCCCTGAAGTGATAGGCAAAAATGGCTTTCAAATTGAGTTTTGACCTCTGCTGCTTGGAAACTTCCCATGATTTCACTGGGCTTTGGGGAGACAGAGAAGAATCTGATGAGCTTTCATTGTCAGTCACTCCTGCAACCGATTCAGCTTGTTGCCTTGAAGATGGACGTGTCCTTTTTTGCTTTGGAGGTGCAATGGAGCACTCAGGACGGCACTCACTGCCACGAGCAACAGTGACATCACTGAAGAAGAAAAAAGTATTTACTTTCAAAAGAATGTATACTTCTACAATATACAACACAGGCACTTCACAGGAAAAATTCTAAATTAGAGATAAAAACTCACATTTCTGAATCACTGCTGATCAGTAAAACCTCTGCTGAAGCAGGTGATGATTCACCTTTACCGTTAAGATGATCTAAAGACTCCCCAAGAGTAGCATTCTTCTGCCTTGACCGTGAATTTTGTGTGTTGGTCTGCCATCTGTACCCCTTAGATGATTCCTGCTGATGGGGTATCAGCTCTTGGGTATCAGGGTAATTAGAGCCAGAAGCCTGGGGCTCATCTCTATCAGTCATGTTTCAGTTTGCCCTAAAAATCAATGAGAATTCAAGACATTAAAGAAACTACTATTTTCTTTAATTAACAAGCTTTCCACTACTCCACTCTTACAGGGTAAACCTGAAAGAACAATCTTGGGCAAACTTGAACATAGATTTTCCTATGAACCAGGAGATTAAACGTCATATTCAACTTCATATATTAATATATTCAAAATATTAAACTTCAGGCAACAGTTAAGTTGCAGACATGTAAGATACTCATAGCGTAATTTAGGCCAGAAAGGATTTTTACAGCTCTTTCAGTCCAACTCCTGCCCAAAGAAAAGCTAATTTCAGAGTTGCAACAATTGTTCAGACACTTGTAGAGAGGAGTTCTGAACATTTTAATCCTCTTCCCTAGCAGGGATAAGTTTTCCTTTAAATAAGCACATATACATAGCCAACAGCTTCTTACATTCAAAAAGATATTGCAGTGTTAAGTCACACACACTCACTTCACTGTGGTTTAAAACCTCTAAATTAATGTAAGAGTGCCACCCTGAGAAGCAATGCTATCTTCTCCCTGTTCTGTGAGCTGCAAGATACCTAATGCCTCCTGTTCTAAAGATCTATGACCCCTTTGTTCACTGGTCATCGACTGTCATGGAGACTAGCCCAAAAGCAAACTGTCAATTTTCACTTGAATCTGCAAGACAACCCAATCCAGCCCTTCAGTGGTCCAAGTCTATACAATAAAGGACTGAAATAAACAGCAAAGGAACCTGGTTTTCCTCTGTAACAGCCTATAGTTATTTTACCTGCTTGTTCAGTTATTTACTAGCCCTATAGATCTGCAACTTTGCACTTTTACTACGCTTTTTACAGTTTTACAAACCCATCATCATATCGGTTAGTATTTCACATGTAGTTTACACACAGTTCAGCATCTGAATACACTACAGTAGAACTCATCTAATGTCCTCACGTAATGTGGAGCAGATCATGCTGAGGGCCATTACATTGCACATGCAGGGGATCAGGCCCAGCCAGCACGGGTTTATGAAAGGGAGGTCCTGATTGATCGACCTGATCTCCTACGACCAGGTGACCCATTTAGTGTGGATGTTATCTACCTGACTTTAGTAAAGCTTTTGACACCATTTCCCACAGCATTCTCCCCGAGAAACTGGCAGCTCATAGCTTGGACAGGCACACTGCTTGCTAGGTGAGAAACCAGCTGGATGGCCAGAGTGGTGCTGAACGGAGTTCCATTTAGGATCCTGCACTTGAGTCACAACCCCAAGCAGCACTACAGGCTGGGTAAAGAACAGCTGGAAAACTGCCCCACACAAAAGGACATGGGGATGTTGGTCAACAGCAGCTGAACATGAGCCAGCAGTGTGGCCAAGGCCAATGGCACCCTGTTCTGTATCAGCAATACTGCAGCCAGCAGGACCAGGGCAGTGATTGTCCTTCTGCACTTGGCACTGGTGAGGCCACACTGTGAATCCTGTGTTTAGTTTTGGGACCCTCACTCCAGTGAAGAAATTGGGGTGCTGGAGCATGTCCAGAGAAGGACAACAGAGGTGGTGAAGATTCTGGAGCACAAACCTGATGAGCAGTGGAAGGAGATGGGGGTGTAAACCTGGAGAAAAGGAGGCTCAGGGGAGACCTTATCACTCTCTACAACTACCTGAAAAGAGGCTGTAACCAGGGGGGAGTTAGTCTTTTCTCCCAAGTAGTAACAAGTGACAAGACAAGAGGAAGCAGCATCACACTGCACTGGGAATGTTTAAATCACTGAACAGGCTGCCCAGAAAAGTGGCCAGTCACCACCACCAGAGGCATTTAAATGTGTAAACACAATGGTTAGGGACTACGCTTCAGTGCTGGACTCAGCAATGCTAGGTTAATGGCTGTTTTACATGCCTTTTCCAACCTAAACGATGCTTTGATTCTGTGAAAGGCAATTTTGGACAACAACTTGCACCTGTGCTCCAGCCACACTATGCCTTATGCAGGCATACTGCTAACACTGGCTCACCCACGGGCTGAGAAGCNGGTAATTAGAGCCAGAAGCCTGGGGCTCATCTCTATCAGTCATGTTTCAGTTTGCCCTAAAAATCAATGAGAATTCAAGACATTAAAGAAACTACTATTTTCTTTAATTAACAAGCTTTCCACTACTCCACTCTTACAGGGTAAACCTGAAAGAACAATCTTGGGCAAACTTGAACATAGATTTTCCTATGAACCAGGAGATTAAACGTCATATTCAACTTCATATATTAATATATTCAAAATATTAAACTTCAGGCAACAGTTAAGTTGCAGACATGTAAGATACTCATAGCGTAATTTAGGCCAGAAAGGATTTTTACAGCTCTTTCAGTCCAACTCCTGCCCAAAGAAAAGCTAATTTCAGAGTTGCAACAATTGTTCAGACACTTGTAGAGAGGAGTTCTGAACATTTTAATCCTCTTCCCTAGCAGGGATAAGTTTTCCTTTAAATAAGCACATATACATAGCCAACAGCTTCTTACATTCAAAAAGATATTGCAGCGTTAAGTCACACACACTCACTTCACTGTGGTTTAAAACCTCTAAATTAATGTAAGAGTGCCACCCTGAGAAGCAATGCTATCTTCTCCCTGTTCTGTGAGCTGCAAGATACCTAATGCCTCCTGTTCTAAAGATCTATGACCCCTTTGTTCACTGGTCATCGACTGTCATGGAGACTAGCCCAAAAGCAAACTGTCAATTTTCACTTGAATCTGCAAGACAACCCAATCCAGCCCTTCAGTGGTCCAAGTCTATACAATAAAGGACTGAAATAAACAGCAAAGGAACCTGGTTTTCCTCTGTAACAGCCTATAGTTATTTTACCTGCTTGTTCAGTTATTTACTAGCCCTATAGATCTGCAACTTTGCACTTTTACTACGCTTTTTACAGTTTTACAAACCCATCATCATATCGGTTAGTATTTCACATGTAGTTTACACACAGTTCAGCATCTGAATACACTACAGTAGAACTCATCTAATGTCCTCACGTAATGTGGAGCAGATCATGCTGAGGGCCATTACATTGCACATGCAGGGGATCAGGCCCAGCCAGCACGGGTTTATGAAAGGGAGGTCCTGATTGATCGACCTGATCTCCTACGACCAGGTGACCCATTTAGTGTGGATGTTATCTACCTGACTTTAGTAAAGCTTTTGACACCATTTCCCACAGCATTCTCCCCGAGAAACTGGCAGCTCATAGCTTGGACAGGCACACTGCTTGCTAGGTGAGAAACCAGCTGGATGGCCAGAGTGGTGCTGAACGGAGTTCCATTTAGGATCCTGCACTTGAGTCACAACCCCAAGCAGCACTACAGGCTGGGTAAAGAACAGCTGGAAAACTGCCCCACACAAAAGGACATGGGGATGTTGGTCAACAGCAGCTGAACATGAGCCAGCAGTGTGGCCAAGGCCAATGGCACCCTGTTCTGTATCAGCAATACTGCAGCCAGCAGGACCAGGGCAGTGATTGTCCTTCTGCACTTGGCACTGGTGAGGCCACACTGTGAATCCTGTGTTTAGTTTTGGGACCCTCACTCCAGTGAAGAAATTGGGGTGCTGGAGCATGTCCAGAGAAGGACAACAGAGGTGGTGAAGATTCTGGAGCACAAACCTGATGAGCAGTGGAGGGAGATGGGGGTGTAAACCTGGAGAAAAGGAGGCTCAGGGGAGACCTTATCACTCTCTACAACTACCTGAAAAGAGGCTGTAACCAGGGGGGAGTTAGTCTTTTCTCCCAAGTAGTAACAAGTGACAAGACAAGAGGAAGCAGCATCACACTGCACTGGGAATGTTTAAATCACTGAACAGGCTGCCCAGAAAAGTGGCCAGTCACCACCACCAGAGGCATTTAAATGTGTAAACACAATGGTTAGGGACTACGCTTCAGTGCTGGACTCAGCAATGCTAGGTTAATGGCTGTTTTACATGCCTTTTCCAACCTAAACGATGCTTTGATTCTGTGAAAGGCAATTTTGGACAACAACTTGCACCTGTGCTCCAGCCACACTATGCCTTATGCAGGCATACTGCTAACACTGGCTCACCCACGGGCTGAGAAGCACAGCTCCCGGAGACAGCGCAGCCCAACACCAGAGCAGGCCACAGGCGGCAGTGTCACTGTGACCACACGGGCTGTGGGCGGTACTCACAGTTCGCAGCGCAGCATCCTCTGCGGCCTCCACGGCAGCTCCGCCCTGGAGCGCTGGCACAGCGCGCAGATCCCCTGGGGAAGAACAACAACCACCATCTAAGCTTGCCGACTGTTCCACACAAACACGTCTCCCCCCAGAACGACCCCAGGCTGGGAGGCCGCCACAGCGCGCTGGGAAGGCGCTCTGCAGGCGGGCNGAGCCGAGCCGTGCCGAGCCGTGCCGAGCCGTGCCGTGCCTTGCGGCGCCGAGCGGCCGCGGGCGGCGGGGCAGGTACGCGCGGCCGGTGCCTGTTCTCTCCGTTCTGGTTGCACCATCGCGGATCCAATAATCTTATCGTCCCTTTAGAACTCGTATTGTTTCTTTGAAAGTCTTCTGTAGTAACTCCGTGGCACTGCACCCCCCTGTGATGGATCTTAATCGTCTGCTCTCGTTTCCTTTCAGGTTCACCGTGTCCCACAGCACACAGTTCGCTCCCCTGTGAATGCCGGCAGCGGTGGCTCACAGATCTGTTCTTCTGTGCCTCTCCTGGTAAGGACTGCTGCCTAGCAATCAGATCGAGTTTTACCATGGTACATCAAATTTTTCCACACTATTTCCCTCCTTTCTTGATTGTGGAGAGCTAGCTACTGTCCATTATACAGCAGGTGATGGTCTGGGTGTTATATCTGAGCCTAGTTATTTGAATTGTGTCCAAGTGTTGCCTCCACTTTTTGCACAACAGTTCTAGCTTGTCTTTTCAGTCTCAGGACAACCAGTGTGTTGAGTGCTGGCACACCTCCTTCTGGATGTGGCAAAAGGCACCTCAGGGGATGAGGATCATCTAAAGGGATGCTGCCAAAGCCATCTTGTCTCTTTCTTTCTCTGGCTAATCACTCTCCTTCTTGGTGCACACTAAAAGTCTTGGGGTGTGATTCGCTCCACCTGACAGTAGGCTTCTACCAGAGGCACCAAATCCAGCCTGTTACTTTCTCTGCAGCCAGAGGATAGAGGGAGTCACCTGTGGAGATGGGTAAGACCAACTACAGGTTGAAGTCTTTCTTCTGTTCTCTACTGCTTGCTACAGCAGTAATTTGGGGTAGCTGAACACTGAGATCAAAGACTCAGATAGGTGACTGCTATGATCTCCCCACTTGTCTTACTTCTTTTTTTTTCTCACTGATTTTTTTTTTCCTTAAAAGAGGCTGAAGAGGCTTATGGTATAAGGACAGTTATAGTTTTTGACAACCATAGAAGCTAAGATTTTTTTATAATAAAAGCTAGAACTATACCTGACAAAGGCTCTGTCAGGTCTGGGAATGTAGTTAGGATTCTGGCATTTTCCACCAACACCTGAGATCTGGACAAGTGGGACCCATTTTGGGGTATTTTTCGCCGTGTGCAACAAGCATGTGCCTAAGGAGTTAATAATTGCTATAGCTGATTTTTAGGTAATGTACAATCAGCTGTTTCTGCCCTGAGCTAGTGGTTTGCTCTAGTAACTGACTTTGCTCTTGCAAGGCTGACTGAAGTGCAGTTCTTCTTAAACTTATGTTCAAACAAAACTTCTTGTTACAGGCTCTGTACCCATACAGAGCCTGATAACGCAGAACTTGCTGCTGTTGTTTTCTATTTCACTGCTCACCTTTTCCCTTCTGGAAGGGGAAATGCATGCCCACAATCAGTTGGAGACCATGTCACAGCTGGGGTTGAAAGTCCACTGTAGCCAATGCTGGAAAAGTAAACATTCAGGTTGGAAAGGCCTGAGGAGGCAGCTAATGTGCTCAGAAAAGCCCAGTTTTCTTTCAAAACCAAATTGTGACTCCAGGCTTACAAAGGACACGCAAATATCCTGACCTGTCCCTTGAACTGGATTCAGCATAGGATGCATAGGCAAAATGCCTACACACAGTTGTAAGCTTGAGGACTAGCATATATAATGCTCTCAGGCAGCTATAGGTCTGACAGACGCATCTTTCAAAATCCATAAGAAATTTAATTATTGAAGCCATTAGTCTTTCCTTTGATGGCAGAACTACAGTTCTACTGTTGTCTATGTATTCTTGAGTGAAATTGAAAAATAATTTACATATTGAAAGGAGACCGTTTTAATCATTAAACTATTATCTTTGTGGACAGATCAGTTCCTCCTAGAGTGTGCTGTACTGTAATTTCCTACCTGAAGAAATCAGCAACCGTTAAGAAATGGCCAAAGTTGAAAGGTTTGCTTTTCACGTTCCAAGTCTGGAGGAGCTTGCTGGGGGTAAGTCATGCAGTGTGTAACTTTGTACAGACTTATAATGTACTCTTCAAACTTAACTTAAAGCTCATACCAAAACCTTTCTACAGCTAGTACATGTAGAGTTCCTGCTCTTAACATACTGAGATGTAAAGAACAGCACTATTTTTCTACATACTATGATTTTCGTAGCGCAAACAATGACTCCTCCCCCGAGCCCAAATAATATTTAAACACACAGACAGGCTCTCAAACCCTTTAAAACTGCTGCATTTGCAAATTTTTGCACAGGTTCTGAAAGTTTGACAACTACAAACCAAATTTCTTTGCACATGCTGGATCATCTGTCTTTCTCTATTGTTCAGTATTTCTTTCTTTTTCAGGACTGCTCAAAGCACAACTGATCAGATGCGGTGTAGCATGGCAGATCCTCTTGCTTGAACCTAGTTGGGTCATCTTTTGGTGATTGCCTTAGAACAGGGCTGCAGGAAGCATCTTCTTTAGATTGTTTCTTTCCAAAGCCTTCAAAAATGTGCTCAGAATAACAGAATGGTTGAAACTGAAAGAGTTCAACCCAGTTGCTCATGAGCTTCTTTCCTTGTCCTAGTAGAAAGGTAGTCTCTCCCCTACTAAAGGTTTTTGTCTTTCAGATTGATTCTCAAGTTCAGTTTGCCAGTTTCCCGAATCTGTGTCCATTTGACATTTCCATGCATTGACAAAGTGTGGTCCCAGCAGTACCCTGGGTGGTTCTCAGTGCTTTTCTGTCCTAGTCAGACTAGGGCAGTAGGCCAGGGCTGCTGTACACCTCTGAGCTCTGCAGAAAACACCATGCACTTGCAGTAAAACAGCTTGAAAGAGTAGCAGAAAAATTTCATCACAAAGCAGAATTTTCCTTTTTTCCCCCTGTCTGTCCTGAGGACCTCCTGTAAGATGTGAACTTTGTTGCTGTTCAGCTTCTGGGTATAACTTGAAGAATGCCCTTTTGTTGTCCTTGTCCACTTATCAGAAGCTACTGAGAGGTATTTAGAAATGCACCAAGTACCTTCTACTGACCCTTGTGGTCAACAGCTTGGTATATCTGCTCTTGAGAAGTAAGGTATGGCTCCTAATTGGAGGACACAAAGGCACAGGAAAGTCTGAGCAAATAAGGAACTGCCTGATTTGAGAACGGACTGGATCTTCTGTTCTTTACCTTGAGACATCTGTCAAAGCAGCCCCCAGGCATCAAAGAACCTGGACCTTTTAACACAGCATTTGAAGCAGTGTATGTGAAGACAATCCCACACTCAATTAAGGCTTGGAAGTTGTTTCCAAACAGTGCCCTCATCTAATCCTCCCTGTTGTTTGAGTGACTTTGCAGATTCTGAGCTTAAAGACCATTGCTATGAAGCAAAACCAAAATTTTAGATTTGGTTCATTATCACCAGCACCGTTCATTATCTGTCTTGCACTGACAGTGACACTTGCCAGGAAATCACCACAAGAGCATAAACGTGATAGGCAGTATCCTGTGGCAGCAGAAATTTCCAGAGAGCAGATATGGTTTGAGATTATAATCAAGCTATTGCAAAAAGTCTAGTTAATGTATTTAAAGAATTGATTGTCACTTCAGCTAAAACTTGCTTCCCCCTTTGCTCTTGCATCATATTTGACTGATCATAATTGGCCACTCTTTGAAGCAAACCCACTGCTGAATGTAATTTTTATCCATGATACTTCACATTGTGTTGCTCCTAGCACTACTAGGAACAGTCAGGTATTGTATTTCAATGAAAATGTTTTAAAATACTTTAAATGGATTATTGTGGCAGACAACAATTATCTGAACAAACTTTTGCTCTTCTGTGTTGTTTGCAACTTGTCAAAAAAACTCTTGGTGATTTTTCATTGTCAATAACTTTGCCATTATTCTTTAACACAGTTTTGCAGAAAGGACTTAAAGAGAATTTTGCTGATGCTCAAGTCTCTGTTGTAGACTGTCCTGATCTGACTCAGGAGCCCTTCAAATTTCCTGCTAAAGGTAATCTAGCATTCCTGTCTTTCAGTAAGACTTCTCCAGTTCT
The DNA here is from genome assembly GCA_013396755.1 of Sclerurus mexicanus. Classification (NCBI taxonomy): domain Eukaryota; kingdom Metazoa; phylum Chordata; class Aves; order Passeriformes; family Furnariidae; genus Sclerurus; species Sclerurus mexicanus. The sequence continues at coordinate 339,427 of VWZF01002195.1, forward strand.
TTCCGCCTGATTTTGCGTGGTTTTGGTCTTTTAAAGATGTTGGGAGATTTAAATTGTTTTTCAGGTAAAGAATATACAAGAGAGGAGAGCTAAATTTTATCTCTGGATTTTCTTCCTAGTTGATGTATGAACAAGAGCAAGTCATTACTAAGTACTTGTCATAATCTATTTTTTCTTAACCAATCATTGCAATGCCTACTTATTTCATAAGATTTATTTAGTGTAATGAAAAGGGTTTGAAATCAAGTTGTTATCTTCCAGATGGAGAAATATTTTAGATCCATGCCAGTTACTGTCTGAACAAGGAGTTGTGCTTCCGTTAATTTTTAAATTCTGCCATTCATGTGTATCAGTGAAGTGAAACTGTCTTACTCTGAACGGGATTCATCTTCGTTGACATTAGCTGTCTGGAAGACAGACATATCTCTGTGCTACTCATCTGAGTTCCCTCAGGCATCAATGTAGTGAAAGAAACACCTCCAGAAGGTGATTCATCCCTTCTTAAGATACATGTCCAAGTAAGTGGGATGAATTGTCCTGAGACTCAGCGTCCAGCTTTGCTAAAAGTTTTCAAGGGGAGCCCCAGCGGAGGTATCACCACTGTGTGGTGAGGGCATCTTACTGGAGAGCAGGCAAATGGAAGGTGTTGCCTACTTTACTAATTTTTTTGTACTTAGAGAATATTAATTTTACAACAGGGTGCATGGCATTAAATCCTACTGTGAATCATTTTAGGACTTGGACTTCTTAATAGTGGAACACTTTATCTAAGTATGCTGGGGAAATAGTGTTCTCAAAGGGTTTTAGAAGTTTGAGGAACCAGTTCTTTAGCGGGTTAGATGGCATGCTCATGGAGGATTCCTAGGAAAAATTATTTTACCAAGCTAACTGGTATTCTTCCAGGAATCTGCGGAAAGCCTAGGATAGCAGATGTGGGAGGTGTTCCTTATCTCATACCTCTTGTACAGAAAGAAAAGGTGAGTTTTTCCTGCAGCTGTGGGGTTTAATACATTTGTCAAAAGAAAAGCAATATCTTGTTGAAATATAAACAAAACTAGTGACTAAGAGATACTATACAATTCCACATGTGAAAGGGACTTTTCAGTGGTTTATGAGATTGATTCTGACCTATGTTAAACACAGACTATGTCACAAAATCTTACACATTGTAGCAAAAATAGCATATTGTGGATGATGGTTCATCTTTTCCTGTTCTCCAATACAAGTTAGTTTTAGGAACATACTATCTGTGACGGGAGCCATAGAAGAAACTAAACAAGGGGCTTGGCTGTGTATTTGTATATGGCTTGCTGCATGCCTGCAATTTCAAGTGACAGCCAGGCTTCTGTGTAAAAGATGGCTGTATTTGCATTTTCAGGCCAACACTAGATTTTCAGTACCCTCATTTTCGATGAACATCATGCCTCCCTGCTGACACCTCACTCACTCTGTCTCTATATGATATTCCCTTCCATTTTTTATTTTACAGAAATAGAAATTTCAACAAGAACAGTAATTCAGTTTTTGAGTATAATGATCAGGGGAACATACAGGCAAAATCCACCTGTCAGAAAACAAATGGACATCTACCAAATTTGTTACTACCAAATGTTATGTTGTGTTCAAAAACTGTGTTCGGCCTAATTATCCAAAATATTGCAGAAGGCATTGTGAATGAAATGCATCCAGAGATTACAGTGAACAGAATGACAATTCCAGCTCAGAGCACCACAGCAAAATCATAGAATCATAGAAAGGCTTGTGTTGGAAAGAACCTTAAAGATCATCTAGTTCCAACCCCCCCCTGCTAAGGGAAAGGTTGTCACCTACTAGAACAGGTTGCTCAGGGCCCCATTCAGCCTAGCCTTGGACACTTCAGGGATGGAAGGATTGTTTCTATTTTGCAGGTTTACGATCTAAATACAGTTGCAAAAGACATAGAGCTGCCTGGAGCTTTCATTCTTGGAGCTGGAGCTGTTTCATCTAAGATTCTTGGAATAAATGCTGAGGTCAGTAAATAAGTGCAATGGTTCTCAATGAATTCATGGGAGTATCATAACAATAGAGCAGTGTCATCCTGGGTATTTCCCATTTATCACAAACTATATGAACACCTTTCATGCCACATGCATATGAAACACATCAGAAGGAATTCAGATGAGGGCCATCCACTGAGGTGCATACTACTGAGATAATAAAGATTAACTTGTAATTCTTCAGGAAGCATGTGATTGCCTTGGAGCATGAAGAAACATGATTTTTTTTTTGAACCTGATTGACAAAGACCTGACCAGAGGCTTTAACTCCAAGATTCAGAAATGCTTTTCAAACTTTCTGGTAAATGCCTTTAAAATACCCCCTATCTTTTGCCCTCTTGGATGACTGTTTTACCATTATAAATTTTAAAGATGCCACATACAAAATTATGAACTGCAGGAAAGGCAGGAGATAAAAACTTCTATGAAGACTTTGGTTAATTTGAGTTTTTTCAGGCATAAACCTCCGGTCTTGCCATTTCCTTTTGATGGATTTATTGGCAGGTGAGATAGTCCATCTCAGCATTAAATTTGGGGCACTATAATAGCGGTTGTTACTGTACACTGAGAAAGCATTACACAGAATTCCAATACTTGAATTGGACAGCAGATACATTTTTTTGTCTTTTTTTTTTTTTTCCTAGCACTAGCATTCATCTTGACATGACATTAAATTTAATTGTCCAGAAAAAGAATATTTCTTTTCTGGATCTTTCATTTACATTACAATATTAGTGCATTTTTCTTACCAGTTCAAACCTCTTTCTGAGAGACAGAGCTATGTGATGAAGAGGATTATTTCTTGGGTTCATGGTCCAAAGCTTAAATAGCTTTTAAGTGAGTTCAGTTCATTTGACTGACTTTACATGTTCTAATTGACTTACTTGACTTAACACTTACATGTTTGGTTTTTTCCTCAGCTTATCCCTATTGTTCAAACGAAGAGTGAAAAAAAGCCTGCTGTAAATGGGAGCTACGTTGCTCAGATAAATCCTGCAGATAAAGGGTGCCTGCTTGAGAAGTACAGCAGTAAATATACTGACTGTGAGTTTGGACTGTTGGCCAATCTTTATGCCAGTGAGGGCAAACCTGGTAAGGTGTGTACTTGGATCAAAGGTGACTTTGTTTGTAGCACTTTGTGACTGAAGGGAAACTCCTGATTTAATGTTCTCCTAACAGTTTTCTGTGATAATAGTGAAGTTGTGATTCCATGAGAGAAACATGCAACCATAAGAAACTGATGCCAATGAACAAGGGGAAGAATTGGCAAAGACAAATTGGCATTTGAATTTTTGAGCCATAAATTAATAAATTTTTTCCATCATCGTAAATCATTCATCCAAATCCAATCCAAACTAACAGTGATTTAAGGTAATGGATGTTCAGTGTACTTGTGCAAATCAGATGGGGGCACTTGTCTAGCTTTTTGGAAGTGCGTCTCCTGACACAGTCCGCACAAAGAGGTGTTGGCAGAGCAGTCAAAACCTGACTACTTCATGGAAACTGAAAAGTCTTCTCTGTTACCAAGAGTTTCTTTATAACAGAGTGGAAGTCAGCTGGTGGACAGAAAGGGGTTGATCATATCACTGTCTCACGTATATCTCTTGCTGCCCAGCACCCTGCACAGGCAAATCTAGTGTTGGACAGAAGTCAGGAAAAGAGAGTTGGTCAGGTTTTGGAAGGAGCAGCACCTCCAAGGAATTGCATTTTCAAAAAGTAATCTTATCAGCTTGTGAGAATTTCAGAACAGCTTTCACAGACCTTTGCAGACTGTTGCAGCACAAGATAGCAGTGACATTAACTTTATCTTCCAGGTCATTGAAGTGAAAGCCAATGGAAGAACTGGGGAACTTAACTTTGTGTCCTGTCTGAGACAAACTTTAGAGAAACACTATGGAGAAAAGCCAGTTGGGATGGGTGGTACATTTATCATTCAGAAGGGGAAAGCAAAGATTCACATTATGGTACGTTGTTCTCAATGTATGTAACTTTCTTTTGTCCTGAAAACACAAGCATAAATGAGGGTGTAACATCTTAGTGCCTTGAGTTTGTTTTGTATTTTTAAATGTATGCATAAGCTACTAGGATAAGCACTGTATTAAAGCAAGTTGCTGACATTACAAAATCAGATTATTAAGGCCAATCTATTAAGGCCAATCTATTTAATAATCTTTTGAAATCCTTGGGCAGCTAAAGAATTGGAGAGCTATTGTAAAAAGAATTGAAATGAAATATGTGAACTGAGATTATTCTTATAAGAAGCATTAGACTTTTTTTAAAACAATGTTGCTTCTAAAGCGTACCAGGAGGAGGAGAAGAATCTTCAGTAGTTCTACTACCTGTGCAATGAAAGAAACAATATTCTGGTCACTTCTATTTCTGGCAGAAACTCAGTGATGGGCAGTGGTCACCTTCTTTTAGTCAAGAAGAAAAATGAACAGAATAGTGGGGAGGGGAAACCGAAAGAAAGTTGCTAGAGAAAAAGTACTTGATACAAGTGTTTTACTTATAAAGCTTTCATTTTTGCTGTAGCCTCCGGAATTTTCTACCTGTCCCCTGAATACTGATGAGGATGTGAATAACTGGCTCAAATTCTTTGAAATGAAGGCTCCACTGATTTGTCAGCCAGTAATAGTTTCCAAAGATCCGGTGAGTCTGTTTTTTCATTTCTAAGTGTAAACTGAGACTTGTAATGAATTTTATCTTGGCTGTGATTTTCGTTTTAAAAATGGGAGTATGTCTATATTGTATTAGACTCTTCCAGAAGTGGTGTAATGAAATAGAAGCTTCTCATTTCTGTGACTTGTTTGAATCGAATCTAGGTCAATCTGTTCTGAAACCTATTTGTTGTTCATAGTGGGTTGAACTTAATGGTTCTGTTCCAATTGTAAGTGTGCAAGTGTTTGCATCCCAAACCCAACAGCACAGTTTGCATTCACCGCTAGCCACACTGGGAGAAATGTCAAGAGCATGGAAGCTGGTTCAGCTGTGTGTTTATGTAGTTCACTTTTAATAGAACTCTCTCTGCTAATGCTGTGTCGAAATACATAAAGCATGTGTCTTATTGCTGATGCAAATTAAAGTCTGCAAAGCCTCACGCTGGAAAGTTATCTACCGTGTTTCACAACCACTACATTCAACAGCAGATCATTCAGGATTAAAACTAAACTGGTTTCAAAAGCTATTAAAATGCTCATCATTAGGAAAACTATTTTTTTACGGTAACCAGGAAACCATAGGTGAAAATTACTATTTTATAAATAACAATGTAGTCATAAGTAGTATAAAAACACTTCTTCCAGAGTTAAATGAGACATACTGTGGGCTTAGATATGTTCAAGGGTATGACTTTATTGCATCATTATGTGGCAGCCTTTGGCCTGAGGCTAAATTGTGCATCTTCCCAGAACAAACTGATGCGTTCTTTGAGAGCAGCCACCAACAGCTCCTCTGTTCAGAACCAATGCAGCCTATGTTGTGCATACAGCTGGATTTCTCCCATCTGTATCCACTGCAAGCTCAACAGCACTCAGCTAAGCATGTGGTTTTGGAAATGTTTGAGTGTCACTACATAGGAGTAGGAGATGACATTGAATGCCATAGTGCTATTCATCAGTGTCTTCTTGCAGACCAGAAAATTTAATCATATCCCGGACTGCATCAAACTAGGCATGGCCAGGTTAAGGGAGGCGATTCTTTCCTCATGAGACCCCACCTGGAGTGCTGTGTCCAGCTCTGGCATCCTCAGAAAGACATTGGACCCTGTTGGAGCACATCCAGAGGAGGGCCGTGAAAATGATCAGAGGGCTGGAGCACCTCTCCTATAAAGACAGGCTGAGAGAGCTGGTGTTATTCAGCCTGGAGAAGAGAAAGCTCCAGGAAGACCTTATTGCAGCCTTCCAGTATCTAAAAGGAGGCTTTTAGGAAAGATGGAAGCTTTATACCAGGTCATGTGGTGACGGGAGAAGGGGTGAGAGTTTAGATTGAAAGAGTACAGATTTAGATGGGACACGAGGAAGAAATTTCTTAAGTTGAGCGTGGAGAGACACTGGAATGGGTTGCTCAGAGAAGTTGTGGATGCCCCATGTTCAAGGCCAGGTTGGATGGGGCCTAGAGCAACCTGATCTAGTCAGTGGCATCCCTGCTCATGGAAGGAGGGTTAGAAGACGTGGTCCTTCCCAACCCAATCCATTCTAGGATTCTGCAATATGTAAAACTGGTGAGGGTGATCTCATGCTTTAGTATGCTGGTTGTTATTTTATTCACTGTTCTTCCCATTTTCATTTGATTTGGCTCTCAGAATTGCAGTAGAGGTGGTCCCTTTATCGCATGGGCCTGTGGCATTTCAGTTCAGAGGGGTTTGGTTTCCAGTAGGGGTTCCTTGGCATGACTGCTTTATTTAATCCCAATGAAAAGAAAGGTGGGGGGAAAATAAAAAAGGAAATGTCAACGAGATTGACAACAAAAGCTGGAGGCTCTCAGGGTTTCTAAATTCTTTTGTCTCTGATGTCCTATGGTAAAGCCTTGTGTTGACTCCTTTCTTTAGTCTTATTGGTTTCACAAGCATCTTGCAAATTTTCACTGCTTGATGTTTGGAGCGGGGTCTGCGATGAGTGGAGATACGTGCCTAGGAGAGACCACCCTGTGACTTTTGAACGCTGTTCACACGAACGCCTTGTTGACGGGCCTCCCTTTCTGTGTCGGCAGGGCTTCGACCTGCGTGTGGAGCACACCCACTGCTTCAGCCACCACGGCGAGGGAGGGCACTACCACCAGGACACCAGCCCGGACAGCGTGCAGTACCTGGGCTACTTCCAGCCCGCCGAGCTGCTCTTCCGCATCGACAGGCCGCAGGAGACGCACCTCGTGGGCAGGGACTGAGCGCGGCCCCGCTGGGCCGCTCGGCCTCCCCAGGGAGAGGGACACGCGCTGGGTTTTGGCAGCGCTTTTAATTACGCACACTCAGCCAGATTTAGGAATAAATACGAGAGCACTAAACTGCCGACTTCTTAGTTGTGTTAGAGGGGGGAACTCGGAGCGTATGTGTTATCAGAGTTGTTATGTCCGAATTCAAACAGCAATTTCATCGCAGTGTTATCGTGTATTTTTCTGCTGTTTGGTTGCGCTTCCTGCGTGGTCATAGCTGATGGCGGGGGGGAGGAACCAGAGACGAAATTATGTTTAGAACGGGTCGTTAGACCAACTTCTGCTCCCCAATAACGCTGCTGTGACAAGGCTGGAGCAGCTCTGAGCAGCGCCCCTCTACGCCGTCCCCTCATGGCGCCGGCCCCGCCTCTCCCGAGCGGTTCCGGAAACAGCCGAGCTCTCCCGGCGCGGGCCCCGCCCTTCCCGGGCGGTTCCGGAAACAGCCGAGCTGTGCCGGCGCGGGCCCCGCCCTTCCCGAGCGGTTCCGGAAACAGCCGAGCTGTGCCGGCGCGGGCCCCGCCCTTCCCGAGCGGTTCCGGAAACAGCCGAGCTGTGCCGGCGCGGGCCCCGCCCCGGCGGCGCGCGGGGGTCGGTCCAAGATGGCGGGCGTGCCGGCCGTGCGCATCAGCATCGAGTCGGCGTGCGAGAAGCAGGTGCAGGAGGTGGGGCTGGATGGCAGCGAGACCTACCTCCAGCCGCTCTCCATGTCCCAGAACCTGGCGCGCCTGGCCCAGCGCATCGACTTCAGCCAGGGCTCCGGCTCGGAGGAGGACGAGCCGGGCTCGGCGGGCCGCGCCTGGGCTGAGCCGGGCGAGGCGGAGGATGAGGAAGGTGAGGGGCAGCGGCGGGGTGCGCAGCCCGGGCTCTCCCGCCGGGACGGGGCTGGTGGAGGCCTGCAGCCCCGCGGGTGTTTGGGCCCGGCCTGCCTTCCCCGTGGGATTCCCGCGGTTTGGATGGTCGTGACCGAGTCCCCGCGAGTTAGAGTGGAAAAGGATGGCTCCAGATATGTTGTGTGATGTTTCATGCCATTACGATCTCTCCGTGCTTTAAGAATGAGCCTTACAGCGTATCTTTTTAAAATCCTTTGTTTTCCCTTCCTTTGTTCTACTGTTAGGGTTGGTAAAATTCCAGCCATCCCTCTGGCCCTGGGATTCAGTGAGGAACAACTTAAGAAGCGCCCTGACTGAGATGTGTGTGCTGTATGACGTTCTTAGCATTGTGAAGGATAAGAAGTTCATGACTCTAGATCCAGTCGTGCAGGATCCCCTTTCCCCAAAGCAGGTATGTTGTACCTAGTTGCCACTTTGTATGGCTTGATGCTGAAGTGTTTGTTTCGCTGGAATTTTTTCACATGTGATACGTACAAGACTTTACTAAAACTTTCCTTGTGATGTCCTCCCTAGTGCAGTGCTTTGTGTGTCAGGGTAAGGCGGGGAATGGGAGGTGAGGCCAATTTCAGAGGCCTCTTTGCTGAAATTCTAAGTCAAAACGGTACTTGTGACTGTATAATGCTGGTATGAAAGTAATTCTAAACAAGTTAGTGGACATTCAGCAAAAACAACATCTAAATCACTGTCAATTACTTTCCACTAATAATAATAAATAATATTTTTTTTGAGAATTAAGGTGTGAGTGTCTCTTTATCATTTTTCTTGTTGTTGTTACCAGAATCCTCAGTTTCTACAGTTGATTTCAAAAAAGAAGTCCTTAGCTGGAGCAGCTCAAATCCTGTTGAAAGGTGCAGAAAGATTATCCAAATCTGTTGCAGAAAACCAGGAAAACAAACGACAAAGAGACTTCAACTCTGAACTGCTGAGACTGAGACAACACTGGAAGCTGAGAAAAGTGGGAGACAAAATTCTTGGCGATCTGAGCTACAGAAGCGCAGGTAAACAGTAGGGTCTTTTTCACAAGAATGGATGTTTTATGAAATTTTATTTTTGCAGCTGGAAAAACAGATGAAATATCTAATAATAAATGATTTTAATATAAGTTTATTATAATTATTAGACAGGGTAATGGAGGGAGAGCTCTTGTTTTATTACCTAGGTTGCCATCCTTAGCATAGAAAGTAATTTTAAAGGCTAACTGTAGGATTTTAGTAAAGATTTCTTTACTGAAACAATACTGCGTGGTCAGTGTAGTTGATCAGTCGACCAGGTAGACCTTGCAAGTCTTTGGCTTTTTTCTACATTTTGTCTGTAAAGGATTTAAAAAAAGGTGAGGAGTGTGTTACATTTTTATCTGAGTGATGATCATAGAACATCTCAAATTGGAAGGGCTTATCAGGTCTAACTCCTTGCTCCTCAGACTGCATAAAACTGAACCATGTGACTAAACAGTATCATCAAAGATAGATTTATTATACATATTATTCCTGCACTTCAGAGGAATGATACTGAGAGTAAGAGAGGGTGACCAGCCCAGGGTTCTAGAGGCCATTATGGAATGACAAAGTGCATACAGAATCTCATGGAACTTAAGATGTAGGTACAAAACGAGGCATAGGAACTGAGTGTGTTGGGCTCCTGATGTCATCAGTGAAGGAGGGGAAGGACAAATTTAGGATTGTTCATGAAGGATCTGTAGATGTACACCAGGATGATTTATTCTAAACTAGATGAACTGTGCCTAGGATGTAAAAAGAATGCAGCTAGGGCAGACGTAGGTATCTGCTTTTATCAATCTCTGAATGACTGGCTATACAGTTGTCTTTACAGTAAGAACATGGTATAGTTTTAACACTGATGGCCAAACATCCTCAGAATTCCTTTAAATCAGTAAGGGTGTTGTACCTTAAACTACTTGCTTTCAAAACTTAGACAGTTACTTTTCGTCTTGTTTTAACCCAGTACCTTATTTTTTATTTTTCCTCTTCCCTTGCATCTGTTGATGCCATTTTAAAACAGCTGGTATTCCCCCATGATTATTAAATACTCCGTGCTAACTTACTGTAAAATATTGCATGGTGCACACTGGAGGACTGAGATACTGATGCACTGAAATGAGCTTTCTAATCATTGGGTTTTTTAAGAAGTCATTAAGAAATCTGAGTCAAGTGCACCTCTGGAGGTTTGGAGACTTGGAAATAGATATTCTTCCAAAATAGAGGGACGAGGGTTTTTTTTATTTGCAGATGTTTTATATTTAGTATATATGTCCTTCTTTTCTCAGGCTCCCTTTTTCTTCATCATGGCACATTTGAGGTGATAAAGAACACTGACATTGACCTGGATAAAAAGATACCTGAGGATTACTGTCCTTTGGATGTTCAAATTCCAAGTGACTTAGAGGGATCAGCATATATTAAGGTTTGTCAGAGAAACTGTAATAATGTCAGCATGAGTTTTGCTTCAGTGTGTGTATGCTTGCAAGAGAAGAAACATGAAAAAATGTTTTTTCTTGCCTAGGTTTCTATTCAGAAACAAGCTCCAGACATTGGTGATCTCGGGACAGTCAATCTCTTTAAAAGACCCTTGCCAAAATCAAAACCAGGTATAGGTATATGTTGTTTTATGAGCATGTTCTCAAGAAATGGGTTTGCATATGATGCTTGTTTGATCTAGTTTGGAAGAAGAGTGAACAAGAATATCCTTATTTAAACTGAAGTTTTCTGTTTTAAGTGCTGCTTTTGAGCTTTGGAAACATGATGCTTTCAAAGCACGCTCCTTCAGTTTTTCATGTTCTGAAACAAAAGTATTATGGTTGTATTTCAAGTATTCTGGAGCACCTTTTGTTAGTCAGTAAAAGTTTGAGCACATAATTGAAATCCAAACAAGATGTGGTGTATCAGCCAGTTATATCCCATTAGTTCAGCCGAACTGTTTGACTGTTCACTCATAACTTTGCCCAAAATACATCGTTTGTGTCTGTGGCTCATATGTTTTATCTGAATCTGAAACTGTGCTGGCAGTCTGTGTATTAATTACCAACAACTCACCTGGCACAGAGTAGATTGATTCATTTGATATGTGCTGGTATTTGAAGTTGTAAACTTCTGGGGTTAAAAATTTATCTTTTACTCTATAGGGTTAAAAATAAATTGGCAGGATTTTATTTCACAGTGGTCTGTGATGCAGATGCTCATATTGTCGGGAACATAGAGTATGGTACTATGGAGGTGTTTCATATGGTCTTCAGGGCACATTATAGAGCTTGTCTACTTACTTACACCAGAATCTCCGAAGAATTTTGGGCCTGCAAATCCTGTGAAAGCTCAAACACGAACTGAACTTTATTTGGTAGTTCATTGTAGAGTGAATTTATTAAAGCTAGAAGTAAATTGCAACTTTTCAAGCAGGGATTCATAAGCAGAGTTCACAAAAGGCCTGGGAGTGGAATATGTGGTTTCAGAAGGGCCTTTCACTTCACAACATCATATATGTACAATTGAATTCCTTCTGCAAACGTTGATTTATATTTTTCAGGTTCTCCACACTGGCAGACAAAGTTGGAGACTGCACAGAATGTTCTTTTGTGTAAGGAAATTTTTGCCCAGCTGTCACGAGAAGCTGTTCAAATTAAATCACAGATTCCCCACATTGTTGTGAAAAATCAGATAATCTCCCAGCCTTTTCCAGGTAGGAAACTTTTCAAGACTTCTTAGCAATTACTTGGTTAGATATGAACTGAAATTCCTGATTGAGGTGACCTTTTTTAATGCTCTATTCTTAAAAAACAAACTCCTTGGTTTTCAAAAACAGAATTTCAGATTTAGAATTTTGCTTGCTAATTATAGAAAAATTCAAGTAATGCACTTTGGTTTCTAATTTACTCTGTTTTTCTTTGTGGTTATATTTTCTGTCAGCAGCACTTAAAGCTGTCAAGTGTAATGCCATGTGCACGTGGCAGTTTGGAGCTGTGAATAGGTCTTTGCTCCTCGATTGCACACAAGTGAAATTTAAGGCTTGAGTTAATGGGTCTTCAGAAGAACAGAGGCTAATGCTCTTCAGTGAGGGTAATTAAACAGCCTGAAGGTGGCTCCGAGTCAGCTGGTGAATCCTCTGTTCTTACACGGGGTAGACGATTGAATGTATCATGTGAAGAACATGTTTCTGGATTGCTTAAAATGTGCATGATGGTAAATAATTTCTTCTTTGGGGAAGGAATGGGGTCCTGAGGACTTTCTTTTTGAGTGGGATTGAGGCATAGATATTGGTGTGAAATGCACCTAGTGCATTCATAGCTGGCCTGTTAAGACTTCAGTGAGGAGTAGAAAGTCTTACTTGCTTTTGGTGCTGTGCTCTCCACCATCCTTCTTTGATTTTTCTTTGTTACAGCGAATACTCATTGTTAAACTAGTGAGTGTAAAATGTGAGGAAAAGCAGTTCTCAGTAGCAACCTTTAAAATTGTCAGTGCTCTTTCTTTTTTTTCCCCCATCTGTTTTGTATAGGTTTGCAGTTGTCTATTTCTCTGTGCCACTCTTCCAATGACAAAAAATCACAAAAGGCTGCTTCTGAAAAACAGAATCCAGAGGATCATCTCTATGTTCTGGAACATAATTTGCATCAACTTATCAGAGAGGTAATGAATGAATTTTGGTAAGCACTGAACAGTTTTTGGGCTTTTGTTCAGTGTTCTGCCTGGTGTGCGGCACTGATGTAACAGCCGAGTGCCACTAGAGGCCAGTCGTTTCCCGTCCATTTGTGTAAGGCAACCTACCGCTTAGTTTCAGTGGGTGTGGGTGGTTCAGGAGTTCCAGAAAATGCTTTCCTGGAATGCTAGTTCTTTACTTCACCTCAGGCTTGCCTGCTGACTTCAGAAAAGCCATGCAAAGCTTTTCCAGTAGATCTCATTACTCTCCCTTTTTGCATTGTGTCTGATTAGTGCTTGTCGAGCACTGTAAGTGAGCCTCTAGTCAGACTCCATCCCCATGAAGGAAGACCTATTACCATAACAGCTTTGCTTCTTTTAAGGTCCACTTTTCTGCTTTAGCATTTTAGATTTTTGTATAATCTAGCAGAATGACCTGGGGTAGAATGTTGAGGTTGCGTCTGTTCAGGAAAGGAGCACAATTTTGCATGTCTAAGCAGAGTTGAAAGCATGTTCCAGTGAGTGTACATCTCCTTAGAGCATGGCTCTGCAAGTCACGCAACCATATGGAATAGTCCAGTGTTCTAAACACTGATTTAGGTTTCACGAAGCTTTTGCTCAGTGCCCATCTTGCTGTGAATTTCCTTTCTTTACTTGGGACAGGTCGCTAAAACTTTTTGTACCTCAGTTTTTTCCGCTAAAATGCTTCCTTTATTTTTATTTGACCATTCTTTCTGTCTCTAGAGATGTATAAAAGGCAGACTTTTTAGTAGGATCTACTGCCATGGTACCAAATTTTGGTTAGCTAGCACTGTATATAAAAAAAACCCCACTTTCCATAGGGTTTGAAAGACACAATGGAGGCAAAATATGAGTGTGAAGTTGGTTTTAAAATGCTGTCAGATTTATAGAGTTGCACTTTTTGAAAGTATGTACACTTAAAAAACCTGATGTGAAGCAGCATATTGTAGCATACATAGTATTTTTTGGAGATACATTGTTTGGTCATTTCCTTTTATAACATCTGTTGTTTGTTGCAGTGTCACAAGCAAACCCTGAGCTCGACAGTGATGCCACATCCAGCTAGTGCACCTTTTGGCCATAAGAGAATGAGACTTGCAGGACCCCAGGCTTTTGATAAAAATGATATCAGTTCTCTACAGTCAAATGAAGGACTTCTGGAAAAGATAATAAAACAGGCAAAGCATATCTTTTTGAGACGCAGGTAGGTCATATGCTATTCTTGTTAAAGTTACACTAAAATGTGCCATTAAGTAGAATACAATTGATTGCTTTTAAGTATTCTTCAAGCTAGCTGCAGTTTTCTTCACGGTTAAAAGTCTTTATTTGCAAGTATTAAGGACTAATAATATGTGATAAAGTGTAAGCAAACAACACTCAGTAAAAAAAAAAACAAAACACCAGATTTCTTTGAGATCTCTATGACAGTTATAAGCTGCTGATAATTGTCCCTGCTTACCTTAAACTGCATGAATACTTTTTTAGTATTCTTGGCAGTGCAGTAGCTGATACTGAGTAAGCACTTTCATACCACTTCAAAATGTATGAGACATGTACAGAATAAACCAGTGGGCTTCATTAGCACCAGAATCCTGCTGGAATCAAACTTTGATCCACATTAAATGGAATAACCTGCTCAGTTCCTTTCAGTAAGACCACAGCACAAACTGTCTAAATTATTGTGTGTGGAATGTGGCTTTATCTTTTAGAACTGCTCGAACCATTGACAGTCTGGCAAGTCGTATTGAGGATCCTCAAATTCAGGCTCACTGGTCCAATATAAATGATGTTTATGAATCCAGTGTTAAAGTTCTCATAACTTCTCAAGGATACGAACAGATCTGCAAGTAAGTATGAGAGTGCATGTCTTTCTGGTTGTAGAAGCTTGCAGCAAAGACGCCACATATTCAAGTTGTGTTTTAAAAGTTTAGATTCTCCTCAGACAGGTCTGTTGTGTGTGTCTGTTTGTCTGAGTTGTGGGGGAGCAGCCACCCTAAGAAAACTCTTCACCCACTTTGCACTTTAATGAAGAAATTTAGTACATCTTTAATTGGCAGTTTCCTTTCAAAGAAAAAATTGAAGATGAGAGTGGCCATTTTAGGGGGATTTTACCTTGGGTAGAAATGACTGAATACAAAGTATCATTTGATGTGGTGGATTCTAAACTTCCAGGCCCCTCATGGAAAGCTAGTCAGTGCTCAGTCTTAGCTTGGTTGTGTAGGTACTGAAGTGTGGGACTCCTGTAATTAATGCAATTAGTTATGCATGTTGGTATCGAAATAAGTGATTTTGTGTTCCGGAAACAAATGCCTGGATGCTGACCAGCAGTGACTTAACTAATGCATTGACAGTGTCTTTTTCCACTTGGAGCAATGCTTTCTGCGGCTATGTCCACAGTGTGGGGCAAGCTGCTATCGTTGATGCAATTGCCAGTCTTGGTTCCATAGTATGTAAGCTGCCCAACTCTTCGCTGTAGGATAGAACACACCATTTTCCCTGCACCTCTGGAAGGAAACTGGGGCATAGTGGCAGGCAGGGAACTGTGAGGCTTCCTTGACCTGAACAAGCAGTGGGCCAGGCCTGGGAACATGCCACAGAAACTGAAATGGTTGGAGTTGCTGTTACATTCCATAGGCTTTGCGCCATGTATCTTAAGACTTCTTGTCAATGACTGGGAGGGATTCTGTTTTCTTAGTTTCCTGTTTTCTTAAGTGTTGTAGTGCGTCATGAATAAATATGCATCTTATCTTCAAAGGTCCATTCAACTACAGTTGAACATTGGAGTTGAACAAATCAGAGTTGTGCATAGAGATGGAAGAGTTATTACACTGTCCCATCAAGAGCAAGAACTGCAGGATTTCCTTTTATCTCAGGTAGACTCATGCACATTTTTCTTCCCTTTCTTGTACTGTTTGGGAAACAAGAAGAATCTCACCTTTGTCTATATAGAAAATATTAAAAACTTCAAATTGAGATAGTGAAAATGTGAAGGTGGATTACTGAATTTTCACTGTGTATAGTGACTTTAGCAACTGTTACTAAAATATAATGCCAGTTTTTACTAATGTCAGTAGTAGTAATGATTTTTCCCTCCCATTTAAAATACATTTCTTTATGGTACTCATTATGGGAGAAACAAGTCAGTGAGAGTCATAACAGACAATAAAGTACCTTACGTATGAAACTTATCGTAACCAAGTTCTTAATGAACCTACAATTACTGTAATTTCAACATTGTCTGTTAGTGCTCACTTTGCATCAGCCATTACTAAATCAGGTGATATTTGAATGAACTCTATTTACTTAATTGCTTCAAACAAGCTGCTGGTTTTATTCAGAAGCGACAATCTCCCTGCTGTGCATTATAAATAGTCAAAATACAGGTCTTTAATAACAGTGGTTGGCCTGTTGCAGTTATATAAAACTCGACGACATAGAAAACAAGTTGAAACAGATTCTGCTGAGGGCATGTCTTTTTGGTCAGGTGTTGTCAGACTTGTTCACAGAGAGCTGCTGAACACTGCTAGATACTTCCTTGTTACAAGTGTTAAGTCATGATACAGAAAAACAGTAGCATTAAACTCCTAAGCTCTCAGTGCTTATGCTTGAGCATTAATGAGATCAACTTTTTTTTCTGAATTTTCTCTGTTAATACTTTCACAGATTTTTATTTATTTTTACAGCAGAAATCTTGTTGCTATTCAAAGACAGGATTGTTTAAAAATCCTCTTTACGTCCTTTGAATTAGCTTTTGAGACCTAGATAAAAGTATTTGTAAATTGAAAGCAATAACTAAATAAAATGCATAAGCCCATATATCTATGAAAAATTCATCTAATTGCATAATACGGTGGTCTCCTGTCTCTGCAGAGGAGCTAGTCTAAATTCAAATAACACAAAGCTCTCCCAGCATACATGTAAAAGATAAAATGTTCCTCTGAAACTAGAGAACTTAAAGTACAAAGTGACTTATATAAATAACTGTTGTACAGAAGAAAAAAGGCTTGGTAAACCCGGTAAGCAATTATTTTTGTGGTGTGCAAATGTTGAACAGAAGATGAACCTCTTGTTATCTTTCAGATGTCACAGCACCAAGTGCACGCAGTTCAGCAGCTTGCAAAAGTTATGGGATGGCATGTGCTGAGTTTCAGTAATCACGTTGGTCTGGGGCCAGTGGAGAGTATTGGCAATGCATCAGCAATAACTGTAGCATCACCAAATGGAGACTATGCCATTTCAGGTAGTGTTTTCTACTGCATATGCATGCAAGGTTGTAAAATTCTTAAATGAAATCTGCAGGCTTTGTAAGTCTCTTTCCAAGATTTTTTTGTAGAGTATTTTGCTCTAAATTGATATTATTCTATGAAAGTGTAGAGATTATTTCTTTTGTGTATGAAATTGACATCTAAATAGAATCAATATTTTGCCCAGGAATGCACTTAATATAAACTTGCTTTAATATATACAAATTTGAAAAGATTTTTTATAATTAGCATTTAAAAAAAAAAAGATTACAGATACTATCAAGATCCTGAGAGAAGGGAACAAGGTAAACAACAAGATCACAACTCTGGACTTAAGGAGAAGAGAGTTTAGTCTCTTCAGGGATCTTTTTGAAAGAATCTTATGGGACATGATCCTATGGGATGGCAAGAAGAGGAGTCAGAGAGCTAGTTGATATTTTTTCCAGGCATTACCCCCTTCAAGCTCAAAAATGATCATTCCTATGTTCAGAAAGTTGTGCAAAGGTAACAGAAGATCTCTGTGTATGAACAGGAAGCTCATGACTGAACTCATGACATACAAAAAAGCTACAAGAGATTATAAGCAGGACCAGTTGACCTGGAGAGCGTCAGAGAGGCTGTCCAAGCATGCATTGATGAGGATAGGAAAGCTAAGGTCCTGAGGGATGTGCAGGCCAACAAGAAGAGCTTGAACAGGTGTGTCAGCGGTAAAGGGAAGATCAGGAAAAATGTGGGAATGCTGTTAAACAGGGAGAGGACCTGGTGGTACAGGACATGGAAAAGGCCAAGTTATTCAGTACCTTCTTTACTTTGGTCTTAAGACCGGCCTTCAGGAATGGGTCCATGAGACCCATGGGAAATTTTGGAGCAAAGCCAGCCTCAGTAGCAGGGGACCAAGTCAGAGAACTTTTGAACAAACTCAGACATAGACAAGTTCATGGGACCAGGTGGGATATATCCACGAGTGCTGAGGGATGTGATTGATGTCATTGTAAGGCCACACTTGATCATCTTGAAGGGTTCATGAGGACTGGAAGAAGGCAAATGTCACATCGTATATTCAGGAAGGAGAATGTGGGGAGCTACAGTCTGATCAGTCTCATTGCAATTACTGGCAGGTGAGGGACATATTCTGGAGAAGGTGGTGATGGAGAATAGTTGGCATCAATTTATGAAGGAGAAATTATGTTCAATCAGCCTGATAGTCATCTGTAGAAGCCTGGCTTGGTACATGAGGGGAAAGCTAAGTGTTACCTCCCTAACTGCTTATTTAAAAGGCCAACACACACCACCACCCAACGTCAAAACATGGAAACCCATCCAAGCTACAAAACACCACCACCCCTCCACCAGTGTTTTAGAATTTTGTGATTAAAAGCAAAAACTGTGCTAGTGACTTTGTTCCTGTCCATTTGAGATAAATGCACTAGACAATATATTTTTGTTCACATTTTTTAAGGAATAGTGGGGAATACATCCAAAGAAAGAATGACCAAAATAACCTTTGCCCTTCCTGGCATCATTAGGGAAAAAGAAATGTTTGTAAGGTGTATGTGTGGGGTTTTTGTCAAATATTTCTCTGGCTTGATCTAGCCAAGAACATGCAATGCTAAAGCAACAAAATCGTAGAGAACTGGGAGATGAGAGAGAAAATAAAAAGAAAAAACTTAGAAAAAAATAAAAATAAGGGAATTTCCCTTGTTTGCTTTCAGCATGACTGGAATTGAGTAGGAGTAATGTATATTTTACACAGGGAAGAATATTGGTTATGAGGAATTTGGGCAGTGTAAAAATGCTCATTAAAATCTCTGTTCATCACAGTTCGTAACGGTCCAGAAAGTGGCAGCAAAGTTATGGTTCAGTTTCCACGGAGTCAGTGCAAGGATCTCCCCAAAGGTGACGTGCTGCAAGACAGCAAGTGGAATCATCTTCGAGGGCCGTTCAAGGAAGTTCAGTGGAATAAAATGGAAGGGCGTAACTTTGTGTATAAAATGGAACTCCTCATGGCTGCCCTAACCCCGTGCTAATGGTATGTCAGCCTCTTTGTGAGGGCTTTGAACTGTCTCTGTGCAGCAATCACTGCCCCTGCAGCAAAGGGAAATGGAAACTGTGGGCCATTACAAGAAAGCAAAACCAAATTTATTTCCTGGACAGATATGTCCGTTGTAGTGTTTGTAATAACATTTTTTTCAATGGCATGTAAGATACATATAGTTTTTCGAAAAAGTTCCTCTCAGCTGTATCTTTTCAGATTGCTTTGTCCAGCATAACACAGCTGAGTAATTAATGTACTTTTTTTGTTTATAAAATTAAATTCAGTAGTCCTTTACTTCATGAAAGGTGTCTGCTTGGAATCATTCCCTTTCCTCTCATGACCCTTATTTTTTTTCAGTAGATCTTTGCAAGTATTTCTGAAAGATGAAAAATATTAGAACTGAATTGGGCTCTCAGTTTATACCATAGGACCTGGCTATATCTGTGGAAGCTAATGGCCTCATTTCATGAGAAGTGGGTCAACAGTAGAAGAAGAGCTCCCTTGTCAAGAATGGAGGCTAAACAAAACTTAAGAATCAAGGAACAGTCTTCACTGTGTGGAATTCTTGAGTTGGAATTTGCTTGTACATTGATAGGGATTCTGAGTGGTCCATTTATTATTGAGAAATATATTTACTTGGCAGTTTGTTTGAGATGAGATTGTTATGAAGTCACAGCTTGTGGCAAACATCTTTCTGATGGCCTGTGTGATGTCTGTTACTTTGCTTGTGTTTTCTACTTGTTTTTTTTTGCAGGAATATAGAGGAAAGGGTCTTACTCTGCGTGCAGTATTCTAACAATTTGAGTTTATGGGTGACATGTAAATTAATGTCTGGCTAGAAGGCGGTAACTCATGCAGTAAACCTTGGATTTTCACACTTGTGCTGCTGGGTTTTTATCCTGTACTCTCAATGGTTATCATCCAGGGAAACCATAATATGCTCCTGAATACCAGCTCTTTTGAGTACTTTCAAAATAAATTTTAAAAAAAAGTAATGCTTTTGATGGTTTTGGTTGAAATTGTAGCCTTCTTGAAGCTTCTAGTAAGGTGTTTAACAAACCTTTTTTTTTGTTTGGTACTTAATTGCTCAAGTCTTTTTGAAACCTGTCTGTATGAACTGGTTCAGATTCATGTCCATGTTGTGTTATGAGGTGTGTGTATATATGTATATATATGAGAAGTTCTTGCACATAAACGTGTTTGAATTGAACATCATATTTATATCATGACAATTGTTATTTTGTTGTACTCTCAAGTAATAAAGAATAGTTTTGGGAAATATGTGTTAAGCAACTGCTTGTGGCAAGCTGCTGTTCATTGTGTATGCAAAGCAGCTTTTGTACTTCTATTGCTGTTTGCCAGCATGGAGCATTTTGTTTCAGATCCTGGAAGTATTTGCTTCTGTGTAACTAAACTGTGAGAGAGAAAGTTTTCCTTTCCTGTTCTGATGAGTTGCCTGAGACAACTGATGAAAATGAAAAATACTAGTTGAAAATATTCTCCCGATCTTCTTGAAAAATGGGTGAACACCCATGATGTCAGGTCCCATATTGCTGGGCTAGAAGACACTGTACCATTACAGGCAGAGGGTTTTTTTTCCTTGGTGAACAGTTAAGCCAACAATCTGATGCATCCCCCTGTATGCATCTGATGCCTTAAGATTTTATGTATTTGTAGATTTTTATATAGCTGTATAGCTTCTCACATTTGAAGTAGCAACTAACTGTTTTAACTTTGTGCCACAATCCTGAATTTCTGTTGCAAGGGTGAGATAATAGCCAGAACATCGTGCTTGGGGCACATATGCCAGGACTAGAATAAAAAGATACCATTTTAGTCAAAGCAATAGAAGGCCCTGAGATCTTGGAGAAGCTCCAAAGAAGGGACGCGATATGAAGATGATGATGGTGAAGAAGTAAGGGACCTTGAGACCTCCGACTCGCTTCCAGGGGGTCGTGCCAAGGGGCAGACCTGAGGGAGGTTCTGGGGCTGGCACCAGGGTGGACCAGGTGGGTTGGATGTAACCTTTAGTTATGGTATTTGTGTTACAAATTTGTAAACCCCCTGTACTGGGCGTGCATCTATATACTCTGTACACACAAAAGCTTTCAGTAAAGGTGCAGACAATCTGGTGTGCCTGTATACCTATATACTGTCTGCACCTACATACACCATGCGCCTGTATACACCATGCGCCAGAAAATATTGAACTGCTCTCTACCTATATTAATGTTGTCTCAAAAGGTTTTGTTTTTTCCTGAATGTTAGGCAACATCTGTTTTGATTCCTGCCAACACAACAAATCTCTTACTAATCATGAGGAGTCTATGAAACTTGAACATGTCCTTACAGTTCACTGTTTGTAACCTAAAATGACAGGTCTGCATCTAGTGATAGTCTTTTCATCAGGTAAGTTCTTCATTATCAAGTAATCAGGTCACTGTGGAGCTATTAGAATCTCATGGTTGCAGGACTTGTCTCATGAAAACAAATTATGGATGCAAGAGTACATCTAATGTGTTGTGGAAATGCAAGCCCTGCATGTTAAGCAGTGAAAACATTTGTCAAGACTTCCACATTTAGCTGAAAGTAACAAAAACAACAGAGAGTTCTTAGAGACCTGGAGAGTCTCTCTTAGTGTTAAATACATAGGGATTCCTAATGTTAATGGAAAACGGACTGATTAGGCTTCTAACAGTCTTAAAAACTTGGTAGTGCATCTTTGAATATGAGATGAAAACAGTGAATGATTTAAGACCTTTACAACTGATTGCCAAAGCAATCTTGTGAACTTGAACTTCTCTTTAATTAAAAAGTAATATGGCTCAACCCCTTTGATCATCTAGAATGCTCTAAATATTAAATTCGCTGCTGTTCTTCAGGGAGTTTACAAGGAGAGTAAGAAGAGCTATTAGTTTCTTAACTTCCACTGTAAAAACTTACCATAAGGTGTTGCATGCTCCAGAGTAGCAAGAAACTGCTACAGACAGCTTAACCTCATGTTCTGTACATAAAATATTCCTGACGTTAATAATGCACATTGACAATTTTCAGAAAAATGTGAATATTTTATAAGTGGCCCTACCTCTATAGAGTAAGCATGTTAAATTTTGTGTAAAATTTGTGGGTGAGGAGCTGTCTATAAGGAAAGCTGTACATAGACTAACTGTACTGAATATCCTCACTGAATATTGTTTGAGTTCCTATTGTTCATCTGGGGTGCTACTACCTAAAAGCAAGGTTGACACCAGAGTCAATAGCCAATAGGTGCCTGAAGTTGCTGTGACTTCAGCCAAGCTGACAGAGGCAGAACAACTGTGCTAGTTGGAAACAACTTAGTGCTGTTGTAGTGCATCTTAAATGGAAGAATTTTAAGTGCTCATTTCCTATTTTTATCCTAGGTTTCAAATACTGTAGTTTAAAAGCATAGATGATCTTTACAATCACAGCAATTTAACTGAGAGGTCATTCATGTCTGGATACATTTCCCCTCTTCCTTTGGCAATTGTAGTGTTTAGGTCTGTGTTAGGCAACAGTGTTGAGTGTAAGCTGCATTTTTTTAACTTTCTAAGTAAGTGTGGCAGACACCTGCTATATATTCAGCTCAGCCTAATAACTTCACATTCCAAGTCTAAGATTTAGGGAATAAAAAAAATATGGAATAGATAAAACAGGGAAAAAAATGTTTTCCATATGTTGTAAGTATACTTCACCAATTACTTCAAGCTTGGTGATTGAAACAGATGCACTTTAGAGTTTCATCAAAGCATAGTTCACTAAAAGATACACACTGAAAGATTGGTAATACACATTTAAAAGAGAGAATTATAACAAACTGTCACTTGTCTGTGCTGTGTAATAGATTTTTTTACATTTAATTTCTTGCTTTTGACCTGTTCTCCTAAAAGGAGGAAGGAGCAAACAGCTGAATCTGGTACCTGAATTTATGAATGGGAGAGAGGCCCTTTGTACTACAAATGGCCAGTTCAGTCTGGGGATGACTTAAAGGTATTGTGTACAGGGTGCTTTGGAAGAAAGCTTTTTTGACACCTACCTGCATCATTATGCACTTGGTGAGAAATTGTCTGAGAGTTTTTCCAAAAGGAACGCATAGTACCTCTGCACCTGACCATCTTAGTCCCTGACCAGAGGGGAAGCTCTGTCAGTCTGTCCTGTAAAAGGTTTTTGCAAACAAGTGAGACAAAGCGTGAGAGGTTGCAGCAGCAGTTTGACTCAAACAGCGACGTGGCAATCTACAGGCACAGACTAGTCCATGGTCTCTTACATTTTCAAAGTTTATTTCACACTGCAAAATTCTCATTACAAAAGCAAAACAGAATAACTTGAAGCTCAGTCAGTTTACTGCTTTCTTGCTGACAAACACAAATGTTATTCCACCCAACAGATTGCAGGTGGAGGATTGCAGTAAGTGCAATGTGCAGATTCAAGAAAGCATTAGTTGGATCACTTCATGTTTTCTTACAATGTAGGGAAAGCAAAGGGGGCTCCTCAACAAGATCAAGTTTAGAACTGTATTTGTAAACACTAAATTTCAAAGTAATGCTGTTTTAACTTTTCTTCTCAGATAGACTGTTCGTCACTGGGCTGCTTGCAAAGGACTCAACATCTTTCACAACAGAACTGTTTAGTACTTTGCCACCTGCTGGTGTGGTGTGTCAGTATTTTATCTGACCCCTCATATCTGTGTAGACAGCATCTCCTCTTTAGGGCCTGGACATGCTTCCTTGTATAACCACCTGCTCTAGTAATGTCATAAAATGTGTGCTAATATCCATCCCAGGGCAGTGTAAACAATTGGAAACGTAAGCGGGAGAACTTTCACCATCTTGGAGTTCTTTCAAAGTCAGTTTTGCCTCATCAAAAATTATAATCTGTCTTCAGAGCTTCAGGAAGTTCCTTACAACCAAAAGTAGCAGCAGAGGTGTAATAAACAGGATTCAATGCTTGCAATTAATTTTTTAATACTGTAATTAGATATTAAATTTATTATGTTGAAGGATGCTAATGACTGCTCTGTAATAGGAGATGTGCTGTATCCAAAATACAGGTGTCCTTCAAGACCATGATAAATTTCCTTTATGTGTTGGTCTTAGAGGCTTGGTTGGTTGGTTGTTTTTAAGAGTGGTAGAGGCTGTAGATTTTATTAGTTAGCCACAAAAATGTGTTCATGCTCAGCATGAAAGCATTCTCTTTTTTACTCTGACCTTGAATAGCAGAACCGAAAACTTAACAGGTCAAAACAGCTCCATCGGACACTGCTTATTTAATTAGTTTGCAAGTCAGGATGTTTCTGCAGTAGTCACAACTATTTTACCTTCTAGGTTTGTTCTTGCTTTCTTGGTCAATATTTTCTCCTGAGGTAGAATTGTTATTTTTGTTACGATACAGTCCTTGGCTAACACTCAATGGTATCCAATTCAATCTCTTCCGTTGTACTTGCTGTAAATAAAAGGATATTGTTATTGATTGGCAAATGGATTGGAAGGCCAAAATTCCAAAATTACCTGTGCTTTGTTAATAGCTGAGATATTTTGAACTTTTTAGTATTAACTCAAGCTTGCTTATCTACAATTAGGTTTTAAATACATCTTTTCAAAATATTTAGCTGCATAAAGAGGCCCTCACAATCTTTAAAGTTACACCGGTTTCTTCCAGCACAAGGCTAAAGGCACTATGAAAACCTAACTACATACAGCCTGTCCTTATACCTCTCTTCATGACTTCTGAAAGAAGGGCTCTTCTGAGGTGGAATCAGGGCAGAAGTTAGGTCCTTGTTTTGGACCATTCTCTGGGAGATGACAAAAGTTTCTGGAACTGTGGTTTTCCTGAACTGCCAAATAACTGTATTCAATTCAGCTCTGTAGGAAGACTGGTTTTAGCTGAAGGAAGAGGCTTTATCCAAACAAAAGCCTTTCTATTCTGACATGATAGGAAAATTTTCAGTAGCTGCAGAAGCTTGTGAATGGTGTATGTACCATGTAAACAGCACCAACCCTTAAGAGCTGTATGTGAGTGACAGGAAGAGGCAGCTCAAACCAAACTGATTTCTTCTTTTATAGGGTTTTTCAAAGTTGACACCAAGTCTGGGCCATGAGGCTTAGGATGCTTGAGTATCTGTGTTGGTCTAGTAAAATACTGATAGCTATGATGCTTCTTGTAATGTAACAGCTTAAGCAGCACTTATTATAGAAGAAATACAGACCTTTTACCTACAGGGCAAGAAACCACTAGTGGATCTGCACTTCCAAAGTAGGGAGGTAAACTCCTGAAATGTTTTGGAGTGGTAAAAGAAACCTCCAATTCCAAGGATGTGCCTAAGAGCTTGATCCCAGGCCTGTAATGTGGCACCTTGTCTTGTTACCGAGGTCAAATACCCCTGGCTGTTGCTTGGAAATTTCTTCTCTAATATGTGAGTGTTCCCTTCAGTGCAGTCCTCATGCTCCCTTGACCTGCTTTTCATTACTGTTGTCTTCCATGTGTGTGTCAGGAGTCTGGTTTGATATTAGTCAGTGTTTGTTGCAGTCTGCAACTGGATCAAAGGTGAGGACAGATGAAGGGGGGATTTGAAAGGAGAGGGACGTGTGCAATCCTTCATGAACTAAGGTGGGGGTCACTACCAAGGGCCATTTGATTATTTTTCCCTAGGAAATACTTTTCTGGTGTGAACTCTCAAAGAATTGGTGATGGTCCTGACTTTGTCCCATACTCTCTGATGGGGGGGTTATTGCAGCCCTTGCCTTTTCTCCCCAGGTTTTGCAATCAGCAATGTTGGGAAGTGTTTTATTGTTTCTGATGTGAAATGTAAGAGGTAGGTGCCCTGTGGCTTGTTCTGCAGATAAATACCTGTTATTCAGTTGCCTCAGCTAATAAAGAGTTAGATTCTGAGCTCTTCAGTCTTGTTTCTCAGTGTCCCTGTTTAGTGCCTTTATGGCACAAGTTTTAGGCTCAAACTTCAGACTTGAAAACCCTATACCTTGACTGCATTCTTAGAAAGATACCTGTGAGCTTGTGTGTTGTCTTCTTCTGAAACAGATGCAGGGATTTATTACACAGCCACATGAAGCAGATCAGAATGGCAGATACTGCAGCAAGAAATGCAAAGAGAACTGCTACAAAATGTAAATCTTCATAGATAATCTCTGTAGGGAGAACAGGAAAAAATATTATAAAATTGATTACAAGCAGATTGATGTCTAAACACAAGATAAAGTCAAAAAGTCTTATCTAGTTTGTACCGTAAACATTGAGTATGATGGTGCCGTAGGCATTGGTTCCATGCTCCTCTGTTACAGTGACAAAATAGTAGCCGGCATCTCGCATGCCCACGTTGAGAAGCTGTATAGAGCCATTTTCAAAAGTAGTCACTCTGTCCTTGTAGACCGTGGATATATTGACATAATTCCCACTTTTCCACTCAACAATGCTGGTGGTGCCCCAGCTTGACACATGCTTCCACTCAATGGTGGCGACACCTCTGCAAGAGTATTCGACTGAGAGGAGGATGTTTTGTGCCACTGTTGCGTTGATGTTGGGTTGTGGGACAACTAAGGATACTCCCCCAGGAGCTGAAAGACAAAAGAGGGTGATGAGTGTAGAGGTGATGCTGCACCAACCATCTAGGCCAGGTTGGGACCTCTGGGTGTGATCCATCCTACCTACCTCAGCGGTCTGTTTTAAGAGAGGTTAGACTATGCTTTGCAGTATCTATTTCTGCTGTCCATAAAAGTAACGTACATACCTAAATTAAAGACTAAATACACATTTGTAATTGGTCATAGCAAAAATGTCTCTACCATAGAGGAAAAATAATTACATGGGTTTCAGTGTTTCGATCCCCAAATTGAAAGGGACTTCAGAAGGGTGTTCTTGGGTAAGGGAGCATAACATTTTCTGAACACGGAGCAACGATTTGTGCTTATCTGTAACTGGTTTTCTTTTGAGATCCTGCTTTTAAGTAGAAATTTTAATTGTCACGTCCAAGGTAACCTATAATATTAATTAACTACCATTCCCTAAAAGCAAGAACTGTAGTAGGTCTAAGTATGTGAAGACTTGGCAAGGACTTGGTCATGTTTTCAAGATGCATAACCAACATTTCAGATATGAACTTCTTAAAGGCAGCCAGCACAGATATGCCAGCACAGATAAATTGCATTTAGTCAAAGGTATGCAGTTTCATGAGAAGCCAGGGACTTCATGTCTAATATCTGGACAAAAATGCTTGTAAAAGAATATTTAATTCTCATCTAGTTCCTCCTGATGCGATTATGGAGCTGGCTGTAACTGTGAAACTGAACCGACCACTTAGTTTAATGTGTAACTGCAATAATTTCTGCTTGCACGTGGGTGTTTCTGCATGAAGATTTGGGTGAACACCAACATCTGAGTTTTAACCAGCACACATTTTTTTCTTTCTATTAGCAGCATGTTTGGGACACTTGGCTAGAGACTGAAATCCTGTTATCTCCCCACAAAAATCAAAGCAGACAAAAGGCTTATTTAGCACAGAGTAAGTCTGAATGCTTTTTCCTGGTTTGGCTTGGAGCAGCTCACCCGCCCTCTTCTCTTGTTGTGGGAACAGCCTGACTGCAGGAGCAGAATGAAAAAGTAATGCTGACCTGCAAATGTCTGTAACGCGGTAGGAGTGCGAATGAGACCCTCAGCTACACAGCAGGAACACAATGCAGAAGCCCTGGTGATGATCCTGGAGGTTCTGCAGTCTTCAGGGATAATTATTTAAAAGGGCAAAGAAAAAAATCTCCAAGGGAAAGAAATAACTTTTAAAAATCTTAAAATAAGAACCCTCCATGAGTAACCACAAATGGAAGAGACGAGTAAATGAATTACAAGCTGACTTCCCTGTATTTGGGATCTGTAGCAGAATTCGCTAACTCTGCTGGTCAGGGTAAGGCAAGGAAGCTCCAGAAGCCAGTTCAGTTTCCAGGCCCTCACCTATGGGACCAGATAGGATCTAGGCTTTCTCCAAGATAACACTCTTGGGATTCCCCCTTCATGGGCTTTGTCATGATCATGCTGCCCAGTTCTCCTACAGGAACATTATGCTTTCTGGGCAGCCCAGTGCATCCTCAGCTGAGCTGTAGTCTGCTGTTCAGCCTGTGTGTGTGCAGAAGAGACTAACCAGAGCTGTGAAAACGGGGTTTGTGCCAACTACAGACACAGAACAGCCGGGAACCTCTGGTAATTGCTGCAAATTGTTCCAATTGTTTTCTGCTCCCTGTGTTTATTTAAAGGCCTTTCCCACTGTTTCTGACCAGACAGGAGCTGAGTGTCTCCCCTCAGTGTCCCTTTTATGTTTTGATAGAGGCATGGCTTTGTTTTGAATGCATGATTGCAAGGTAAATGTAGAAAAAAAAGATTAAAAATATTTCCATTAAATCATTTGCCCAAGTGTTCTGTCCCTCTCTGGCACGCAAAGCTAAAGGAGGCAGTGCAATATCTAACCATTCAAAAATATCTTTAATAGGCAGTGTGCCTGAACCGGTCTAATCCCAGCAGAGCTGCACCAGGCTGGAGAGCAAACATCACACCCACCTGCAGGGCCGCTCTGCCCTGCTGCTTGCAAAACCAGACCCTTCACGCCCAGTAAAACACGCACCCAGGAGAAGAGGGTACCGGTGCTGCTCAGAGCATGGTGAGTTTGCTGTCCTGGCACACTGCTCTCCTCCAAAGTATTTGCCTGGCCGAGTGTCAAAGTGGGAAGTGCGGCTCTGTGTACCAGAACTGGCCGCAGCAACACAGCTGGGCAGTGGGTGGGAAAGGGCTGGCAGTGAGGGGCCTCCACGCAGGAGCCCTAAACTGGGGGGACAGCTCTGAAACAGAGCTCCGAGACACTTGGGGCACTTCCTCCACCCTTTGGTGTCCCATTTATTCGTGTGTCACCTTTGATGATGGAGTGTCGTGGCACGTCAAAGCCAAACTCGCCGGTGGCAGTGACAGCCCATCCGTGCCCCGCAGCCTCCCGCAGCCCTGGCTGGGAGGGGGCCGCGCTGCCCCGTCCCCACGCACCCACCAAGGGGTGCTAGCCTGGAACCCACCCACTGCCTTCGCCGCCGCGGTTCCGGCGTGACCCGCAGCCCCTGGGGCTGTCTGACCGGGGCTGTTCGCCCCTCCGTGCCGCGTCCCCCCGGCTGCCGGAGGAGCGGGGGCCGAGGGGCTGCTGCTGGGGGATGGCCCAGCCCGCCTGCCCTGCTCCCTCCGAGCAGCGGGAGCGGGGACCAGCCTGCCCGGGCCATGTGCAGGGAGCAGTGATGCCTGCCTGGGCCCCGGTACGGCCCGTCCGCACCGCCGTCCCCATCGCCTCCGCGGCAGCTCCGGGGCGTCCCGGGCGCGGCCGGGCCGGGGAGGGCGCTGGCGGCGGGCGAGGGGCGCTCGGCACCGCGCCCCGGAGGAGCCCTCAGCACCGTGCCCAGGAGGAGCCCTCAGCACCGTGCCCAGGAGGAGCCCTCAGCACCGTGCCCAGGAGGTGCCCTCAGCACCGTGCCCCGGAGGAGCCCTCAGCACCGTGCCCCGGAGGAGCCCTCAGCACCGTGCCCCGGAGGTGCCGGGCGGGGGGGCTGCGCCGGGGCACCGCGGCGAGCAGGAGGGCCGGGAGGAAAGCGCTGGGGGAGGCAGCGGGGGGAGACAGGGACGGAGTCGGACACTTACTCTGCAGAGCCCACCCGGCGGCCAGGCAGAGCGTGACGGTCCCCACGACGGCGCCCCGTCCCCGGCAGCCCCGCAGCGCTCTCATCAGCGAGAAGCCGATGCCCCAGGGCTTGCATTGAAGTGTCTGGGCCGGCCGGCGCGGCCCGGCCCCGGGGGCTGCCTGCCCCAGGCCTCTGCCTCGCTCCTCTGCCTCCTCTCCCTCCTCCTCCTCGCGCTCCCGCCGGGGCTGCTCCGGCTCCCCCCGCCCGGCCCCCGGGCGCGCCGCCGCCTCGCACCCCGCCGTGCTCCGCTCCGCGCCGGAGATGCCATTGGCCCAGGAGGGGAAGGCGCTCCCGGCCGCCGGCATCGCCCAGCCGCGGCAGGAGCTCTGCTCTGCTCTGCTCTGCTCTGCTCTGCCGCGGCCGGACACGGCAGCCGGGAGCCGGGAGCCGGGAGCCGGGAGCCGAGCCCGCGGCCGGGACACCCGCCCGAGCAGGCTGCCTTAGGGGTAGCTGCGCATCCGCGAGCGAAATTTCCCTTCGGAGTGTTAAAACTGACTGTATTGCCCCGAGGAGCCTGCTGATGCTGCAGGTGAGGTGGTGGGACTGGGCAGCAACATCTGTGTGTCCCCAGGGGTCATCTTTGATGACCATGCTGGAAAATGAGACCGGTTCCCATTCCATCGTACCCAGCACATGCACAAGGTGCTCCTCTCTCCCTTCCAGAGGAGGTCGTCCAGATAAGGTCCCCAGGAATACTCATCCTTCTTTCAGAAAGCACGCGACGATGTGAGTTAGTGGGAAAGGTGATTAGAAAACATGAAAGTGTCCTGAAAATCCATCCTTGCTCAGAGGCAGCCTTGTATATGGCTGCCAGAAACCATATGGAACCTCAGGAGAGCCGCTCCTCTCACCAGGGAAAGAGTTACACACCAGAATAGCCCTATTGCAGGTCTTCCATCCTCCTCTTTCTCACATTTCCCTGTCCTCAAGTTTTCTTTAGTGGATTGTGGGTAAAAGAGAGACATTTCAGTGTGCTAGTCAGCACTGGCTCCTTAGGGTGGGTGGGAGGAGAAGGCAATCCCCAAGGAGGTACAGCTGGGATCTGCCAGTCGTGTTCCCCACGGCACTGTATGGACCAGTGCAGGCTTCCCTCGTACTAGTTGTCTGTGAGGATGACAGGTGGCTCCCACAGGAGTCCGGGTGGCTGAAGCACAGCACTGGGCAGGAAGCTGAGCAGGAGAAGGGCTGGGCTTGCATAGGGCTCAGCTGTGGGGGACCTGCTCCCACTGGGGCTTCCCCAGCGGGTGTGATGCTGTCACGTGCAGCCAGGGGAAAGCCTCTCTATGGCATTATAGCTTCTGTCTTGCACACCTCAGAGGGGACTTCTAGAACTGAAGTCAGGCCTTGACAAGAGAGAGCACAATCTGCATGGCCTCCAAAGCCCAGCTTTTATTCAGGTGTGATAAAATCTCCAGCTTCCCCAAATTCTGGTGTATTTTTTGAAGTAATGAGACTCAGATGACAGAGAGAGAGGCCAGTGAGGACATACTGCCCAAATATATGACCTCACATAGGTTTTTCATTCTGAAAATGCATTTGCACTTCATATGCTGATGCAGGCTATGAATTGCTTACCTGCCACCCCTCCTTGCATCAGGCAAATCATCTCCAGCTGGCTGAGGCAGGTGATTGTCCTGCTCTGTTCTGCACTGTTGCAGCCTGATATTGAATATTGTGTGCAGTTTTGAGCACTGCAATGTAAGAAAGATATTAAGCCATTAGAGAGTGTCCAAAGGAGGGCAACAAAGATGGTGAAGGCCCTGGAAGGTAAGCCGCATGAGGAGTGGCTGAGGGCACTTGGTCTGTTCATCCTGGAGAAGAGGGCACTGAGAGGAGACTTCATTGCAGTTACAACTTCGTTGAGAGGGAAGGAGGAGGGGCAGGGACTGATCTCTTCTCTGTGGTGACCAGTGACAGACCTGAGGGAATGGCCTGAAGTTGTGTCAGGGAAGGTTTAGGTTGGATATCAGGAAAAGGTTCTTCACCCAGAGCATGGTTGGGCACTAGAACAGCCTCCTAGGGAAGTGGTCACAGCACCAACACTGCCAGAGTTCAAGAAGCATTTGAAGAGGCATCTGTGATCTATCTGAGCTGTTCCTGTGCTTTGCCAAATCCCCTCTTCTGCATCAAGAAAACATTGTGCCCGGGTGTCCGTGCTGAAAATGAAATTACATTAAAAAGCATGTAGCCCTTCCCCTGGGAGAGATTCCCACTGGCAAAGCTTCTTCCTGATCCCATCACTTCATGGCAGTGCTTCAAAACATTAAAGGAGGTCTCATGGTGATGTGACTTTTCCCTTTTCCTTTTCTTTGTTTGAGTTTTTTTCATTTTCCATTTTAATTTCTTTCAACTTTTATTTAAATTATTTTCGAGCTTTTGGCCCAGTGACCTGTTTTGGCAGCACAACATGTGGGGCATATACTCATAAAATGAATTGAACTTTGCCTATTTGAAATGTATCACACTGGTTGCATGAATTTAATCCACCCTACTGGAAGGACAGATGTTAGTCATGAAATTGAAATCCAGGTCTACAGCTCTCCTCAATTATTGGCAGTTTTGGCTTTGCAGTATAGGTCAGATATTCAGTTCTGGGATAAGAAATGAGTGTTTGTGTTCAGCATCAATAATTAACAGCAAAGAGCTTTTAGATTCCTTCTTTTTAAAGGGAAAACTATAAAATATCTAGAGGTTGGGTTTTTTCAATATGAATTGCACATCAAGAAATTCAGTGACATCACAAAAAGGCGAACATTAAGAAAGCATTTAATCAAGCTACTATAAAACATATTTATTTGAAAGTTGGCTGGTTCTTTTCTCCCTGACATCCCATTGGAAGCAATGCTCCCTCCCTCTGTGGTGCAAACGTCCCCTCTGCAAGGGAGGCAGTTCCTCTTAAGCAGAAATGCATTGGGGTATGAAAAGGCAGCAATGGGTGAGCGCTTGGGGCAGGGTGGGAGCAGGCAAGCAGAGCAGTGAGGGCAGGGGGGATTTTCAGGGCAGGCTTCTTGCTAGCAGCCTATGCAGGAATGTGGCCATAGTGAGCTGTACTGTGGGGGCTGGTTTGGGGGATCATGGGATGCAGCCCCATCAACAACTGACTACAGAGAGAATCACTTGGCTTCAAGGAATCCGATTCATTTAGGTTGGCAGAGATCCCTAAGTTCATCAAGTCCTAACCCAGCGCTGCCAAGTACACCACTAAACCATGTCCCTGAGCGCTACATCTACAGTCTTTTAAATACCTCTAGAGATGGTGACTCCACCACTTCCCTGGACAGCCTCTTCCAGTGCTTGACAACCCTTTCAGAGAAGCAATTTTTACTAATATCTAGTTTAAACCTCCCCTGCCACAAGCTGAGGTAATTTTCTCTTGTACTGATGGTAGCTGTATTATTTATAAGCAGCTGATCTAACCTTGATGTTTGACCCTTCTGAGTCCCCCCAGCCTCTGCCTGCCTCCCAACACCCCAAATGCAATGGGGGATGAGCTTCAGCAATTATGTCCTGCTGTTGGGATGGAATTTGAAGAAGATGCTGTGGATAAGCTGGTGTGTAGGTCCCGGACTTTGGTGCTCGGGCATTGGTGCAAGGCTTCAGCAGTGGAGCTGTTTCTGCCAGGTGTGAGCAAATGAATGCACCCTGCCTAGCTCTTGCAGGATTGCTGATTTGGTAGCTAACTCAGGGTAACTTTACAGAAAGGCTAGATTGGAGTGTTATTCCTGATTTTACTTACCTAAGCATATTCATGATGTATTTTCCTAACAAAGCTTTTTATTAAAATCCTGTCCAACCACATCCAGATGAAGCTAATGATATGCCACTCCAGGTTATAGATGTTTCATCCATTAGTGCTGCTCTTCTGGTTTTACTTTTGTCTGCTTGTCAAACAGCAGTTCTAGGAAGCATGGACATATTAAGCAATATAGTACAGACTGTAAAAAATTAGTTTTTCTTTGTTTATTACCAGGTTGCCTTAAACTAGCAGTCTCTGGCAATTATTTATGAGGCTTGTAAAAGATTCTACTCACAATCCCCACACAGCTATAGATATCTGCAGATTGTCATTTGCTCAGTATTTTAAGTTTCCTTTTTCCTCCCCTTTGCTTATTTCCATTATTTTAAGCAATTTTTCCCTTCCTTCTTGTTGCAAGATGTTAGATGACAGTCTCTCAAGTTTGTCTGGAAGGCCTGATTTTCTGGTATCATTAATAATGGAACAAAACCACATTAACAATTGGAACAACAGCCAGAGAGGAGCCAGAAAGCTTCTTTTGCTCTCTAATATGCTGCATGAGTAATCTGAAGTGCTTTATATAGAGGGGTTGCTTTTTTTTCTCACCCTTTTGCATTGATGGTTTTTTTTGGACTTGACAAAATGCTTGACCTTGTCTTTTGCTGAAGAAAAGATAAAAAACACCAGAGTTAAAAATTCAAAGAGATTACAGATCTGAAATAGCCCTTTAGAGGTAATTTTATCCTGCAAGAAATCATGGGAGAAAACTGAGCAAAGAAATATTAACAGGGACTGCAGGACATTACATTTTCAGGGTCAGAGGGCTGTGGAGGTTGCTCACCACCGCCTTGAGATGCTTTTGATTGATGCAGCGAGCTGGCAAACAGCTGGCAGAGAGCAGGAAAGAGCTGCAGGCTTCTGAACCGGAAACAGTAATGTACACCAGGCACAGGAGGAGTTCAAAAATAGGTAACATCCTGCTGGCCCCTCTTCTTTCACATGTTGCTGGTGGTCCAGGTGTAGCTTATTCTGGTCTTCTGGAAGTGAAAAGAACATTAATTGTGAGGTCTTGGTGTATAAAAAACATTCATTCCATTTGTATAAGATGAAAAAAAGGCTTTTTCAGCATCTGACCAAATCTGCACTTTGCATGTCAGTGGTTCCTTTTTGCCTTTTATTTTTTGGCAGAAGCACAGTACAAAAAGCCCTTCTCTTATCCCAAATCAATCAATAGCTGTAAGAGGAGAGACCATGTGCAGTTCTGGTCTGTCAGCATTCCTCCACTTTTTAAGCTATCTTGACCACATGAGTCTCCTTGTGGGTTTGGTTTGTGGGTTTGCAAGTTAGGAAAACAGAGCAAAAAAAAATCAAATGAAAGTGCAGAATTGTGTATTTGAGAATGCACAGGTACTTAGTAGAAGGGAGACAATTGGAAACAGCTTTTATCAAATTGAAGGTACTTAAAGCACACCTTTGAGCTTTAAGCTTTAATTTGGGTGATTGCATTCGTCCATGAGGCACTAAAACTCTTCCAAGATCATCCTCCTTCTGTATTTACAGAGTGTGCAATATCCCCATGTTCTTTCAATGAGAAACCAAAGCACAAAGTCACTTTTTTCACTAGGAACTTTATGTCAAAACAGAGAAAATAAATCCTTGCTGTCTTGAGTCTCTGGGGCAGTCTTTATACTACCTCTCTGAGCAACCTGTTTCACTGTTTCACCACCCTCACTGTAAAAATTTCTTCCTTTTATCTAATCTAAATTGACTCTCCTTCAGATTAACACCATTACCCCTTTTCGTATCACTACAGTTCTGGATGATTTTACTCCTCACCTGACCTGTATCCCTCAGGACTGTGAACTTCACCAGTGTATTATCACTGCAGCCCAGGCTGTCTCCATTCTTGATGCCACTGATTAACTCCACTTGCACTGTAGTAAAGATAAAGTAAAATAATAATGTGCTTCCAATGAAATAAAATCAATTATGTTCTAGTTTGGCCAGGACACCAGGAGGTCAGTCATTCTTATAACCTTCACCTCACATCAATGTCTGAAGTTATTGTTGCCTAGAAAAGGGCTTGGTTAGTGTTGCACCATACCAAGAATATTTAAGAGAAGCCTTTATCACATTTAAGATTCATCTGACCATTTTTCAAGGTACTCTAGTTCTACTTTGCTGACTCATGGTACTTTTCATTTTTGATCATTAGCAGTGTGAATATTTTCAGTTGTAGAATTCAGCAAAGCAAATGGCACTCCTATCCACTGTGTGCAGAAGGAAAACAATCTCAAAAAGGCACAAATGAAAAAGGGTTTCTTATGTCTTCCCTTTTTTCCCCGTGAGTGTCAGTGCTGTCCTCTCCATTACCAGAATAGCACAAGCTTCTGTCATCTAAAATCTTGGGGTGCCCTGGATGCTCAAGCCTATCTCCTTATCTGCAATTTGGCCACTGTCCTAAGATGCCAGAGTAGTGATATGTACAGACTGAGTGAGAAATGAAATAAAATTAAGCATGAGTAATAATTAAGCAAAGCAGTAATTAAGTGCCATTAAGGTGGTATAGTTGAAATGTACCATTTAAATATTCACACTTTAGTCTCAACTGCACTTTTTATGTAGATCACCTGAACACCTCTCCAATTCATTTGGCATTAATTTGGTGCAAAGAAATTACTTTGACTTGCCCTGTCAGCACAACCATGTCCTCCCATGGTCTAACAGATCTGCTGAAACCAGAACTCTCTTTTTCTACCACTGATTGGGCTCACTCTGGGTTTGCCAAAGCACTGAGCAGGGGCTGCCACAGGGTCTCTCTAGAGAGCTGGGCTTGATGTCCCTCACTACAGGCAGCCTTGCTGTCTGTGTAGATTCCCATGTCTGGACACAGCTCCTGCAAGGCAGTTGAGAATACGGAGCACTGAGGCAAATCGAGTCAAGCTCGTCTGGCCCTGCAAAATGACTGCTGAAGCATGTTAGGCATGTGGCCTTTCAAATAATGGCTGTGATTGAGCAATGGTGGTGTAATTATGGTGTCTCCAGTGGCAACAAGTATGGGTAACTCAGGGCATTTACAGCCCAGACCCTTGCACATGCACCATCAGTGGTTTCCTCATGGAGCACCATAGACGTCACAATGTCAATTATGGCCTTGGCCTTATGCCCCACCTCAGCCTGTGTGAGTGGAGGATTTAGAACGGCTCCAAGCATATCAGAGATGGAAACTTCATTGATATTTCACCTCTAACTTGCAGGAGTGCAGTGTGGCTAGGTGGCTGCTGGAGGAGGTCATGCAGCACCACCACTGACAGCAGAAAACCTCCCAACAATTTTAACAGTGTCACTCTGTGGGTGGTGAGCTGCAAAGGGCTGCAGTGTCTTGCCAGGGCTCAAAGGCCACTGACCACTTGGGGAAGTGTTTATCCAGCTGGGAAATGGCAGTCAATGGTGCTTGGTGGTAGCCTGTATCTCCTGGTGAGGACATTTCTGGTGATACTGGGAGAGCCCCTCTCAGGGTGTGGGGAAAGGCATGCTCTGCAAGGGAAGCGCTGGTTTATGTTACTGGGGGCTGAGCTGAGGCAGTGCTAGAGTGTAAATATTTTCAACCTCTCTGCAATTTGGGTATCTGGGTCGGGAGTTCAGCAGTATTTGTGCCTAGAACATCTTGTGAAGAATGGTGATCAATGTGTCCCAATAAGGTACACCTCACAGTGTGTGTCAGGGTGGCACTGTTTGAGGAAAAAGCATCTTAAAATCTCTTAGCAGTGTAGTACTTTCTCAAAACTCAGTTTGAAGGACAGTAGACCCTCTGTTTTTATCCAGTGTAATTCTGGATACATTTTCACCAGAGGGATATTTAGAATGATACAGTCCAAATAAAAATGCACAGACCAAACATTGTCTTATGCACTCTCTTGCCTACAAAGTATAACTGGGGGAACAGTGAGCTCAGCCCCTGTCCTATCTCTCCTGCTAGTGCTACTTTTTCCAGCTTCTCAAGAAACTTCCTTCTCCTTTCTTGCCATCTAAATCAGGATTAGCACCAGGGTTTTACATTGCCCAGCGAGTTGTGCCAGGAACTTTTAGTGATGAAGAATCCAACTCAGTCCTTGGCAAACTGTTCTAAGATTTAATGGATCTGATATTTAAAATTAGGAGCCTTGTTTGTACTGTGAATTTGTCTAGTTTGGATTTCCACACACTGGATGTTGTCATAAGCCCTGCCTGTGAGAAAAGTAAAATTTAGGCAAAGTAGCAGGAGCATGCTCTGGGTAAGATTGATCCATCTGTATCTCCTCATTACTCTGCATAGTATCACTTGGACCTTCCTTTTAGGACAACACAGCCAATGGCTGAGTTTAGACCGTGATACACCTGATTTGTCTATAGACACCTGCACTAGATTGTCCATGAGCCCATACTGACCAGCAGCTCATTTGACCAGCTGAGCACACAGTGTGGACTGGTCCTCATTGCCTGCCCAGTCACTGGTAAGTGCAGTACAGTAGCACAATGCCAAGAATCAACCTCACTAGAGGCTCAGATACTGAATGATAATTTCCTATTTGCAATTGCATTTCAAACCTGTCAGTTAGCCCGTTGTTAATCTACCTAATGTACATGACATTGACTTTGTATTGTTCTTCTTTCATAATCAAATTTCTGTCTGATACCATCTCAGATACTCTACAGATGAACTATAAAATTGTCAAGGAAAACCAAGACAATAGAAGCCCCAGGGTAACTCAGTGGATCCTGCCAGCCCAGGCAATAATAGATTGCTGTGCAGATGCTGGTGTTTGCTGCTTGAAGTCTGTCTACTGCAAGTGTTTCATCCTGTCAGTTCAGTCTCAGGTCCCAGGCCATTCACTGTTCCTTTTGTGGGACTGTTAGTGCATTCCCTGGATCTTTTTTGAGTGAACCAACTGGTTTACTTGAAATGAAAACTCAAGTTGCTATTCAGGAGACAGTTTATCTCAGATCATGCCAGAAGACAGAGATTTGACAGGATTTGGCTCCTCCAACTTCTGCAATCTTCCACTTCTATTTCAGCACTTTGCACCCCATATGATTGCATTAACTCTACAATTTGGCCTAGAGGCCAGGACTACTCTATCATTCAGAAGCATTTAGTCATGTAGACATAACCTTGGAGTCCACAAAGTCCTCTCCCTGCACCATGGAGTGATCTTGCCCAATCAGTGTCCAAGAGACCCTTCATCTCATTTGAGGTAGCAGATTAAAATTGAGTCCAGCCACTCTTTTAATCTGAAAGCTCTTTTTCCCATTTTCAGAACCTTTCTCCTCATTGTTATGCATAAACCACAATGGCACTAGGAGCATTGAAGAGTTCTTATCGCACCCATTTCTGGAGAAGTGATCCAGACCTTTCTGGCCTTTTTGTCCCAGCTTTTATTAGTTTTTATAAACAATTTCATACAGGCAACTAAGCTGGACTGGTGTTGCTGTGGACAGTTTGGGGTCCAGACCACTGTACGGCAGTAAAAAAAAAGCATAGCTTTATGGTAACTTTAAATGAAATCTTTCCAATATTCAACTGTTTGTTATTGCCAAAGGCTAAAGTGAGAACATACCTGAAAGGACCCTCAGTCCGGCCCACCAAAGGGATGCGGAAAGCATTTAGATTATGCTATGAGACTGTTGTTGCATTCTTCCAGGATCACAAAATCACGCAAAGAATGATGTGAGAAGGCTTCTCTGGTGATTCTTTAGTTCAACCTCCTGTTCAGAGCAGGGTACAGTGAAAGTAGGTTTCTCCAACCTGTGTCCCATTGGCTTGGTGTATCTTCAAGGGTGGAGACTTCTTAACCTCTCTGGCTGACCTGTTCCAGTGCCTGATCACACTTACATTGAAAAAGACATTTCTTATGGATTATCCCGTGTTTTAGCTTGTGTCCATTGCCTCTGGGCCTCTCACTGGGCACTGCAGAGAACAGTCTGGCCCTAGCCCCACCTCCCTACACTTCCCCAGGTATTTAAATACATTGATAAGATCTGCCTGAGCCTTCCCTTCTCCAGGAGGAGCAGTCCCAGTTCTCTCAGCCTCTCCTTGTGTGACATATGGTCCGAATCCTTAATGATCTCCATAGTCCTTTACTGGACTCTCTGACCAGGGCTGAGCAGAGGGGAAGTGTCATCTCCCCCGACCTGCTGGCAGTACTCTGCCTTATGCAGCTCAGGAGGCTGTTGGTATTTTTTCTCACAAGAACACAATGCTGGCTTGGCTCTCAGCCTATTTTATGCCTGGGGCTGTTCCTCCCCAGGTGCAGGACTTGGCACTTTGCTTTGCTGGACTTCACGAGGTTCCTGTCTGCCAATTTCTTGGGCCTGTCCAGGTTCCTGTGGATGGCAGCACACCCTTCTACTGTATCAGCCACTCCTCATTTTGCATGGTCTGCAAACTCAGTGAGTCTGCTGTGCCCCAACACTGAGGCCATTAATGAACATGCTAAACAGTAGTGGCCCCAGCATTAAACCTTGGGTCACACTAGGTTTTGGCTTCCAGCTGGACTATTTGCTGTGGATCACAGATCTCTGAGCCTGGCAGTTCATCCGCTTTTCAGTCCACCTCACTGTCCACTTATCTAACCTGTAATTTATCAGCTTCTCTGTCAAGATTTTGTTAGAGACACCATTAAAAGTCTTGCTAAAGTAAAGATAAATGAGCTCCACTGGTCCTGTGTTGGAATTAAACTGACCAGGAAAACTGCCCTCCAGCTATGGACATAAATTCTCACATGATGCAAAAAGACTGTTCACCATATATAACACAGCATTCTTCCAAAGATCTCAAAATCCTTCTCAGAGTGAATTAAAATGCTGTCCCTCTTCAAGGGACTGGGAAAGCAAAACATGAGTCAGTCAAGTGAGTTGCCTGAGGGAGATTTGCAAAGTTGAACTTGTGCAGCAATACCTCAGGGTCAGGTAAGATAGCTGGTGGAGGGAAACTGAGGAGGGGAGAAGTAAAGTGGCATCTCTGTCAAGGCAAGTACTGCAAGAGACCTGCCAAAAGATTTTTTAAAAAAGCACCAGAAACCTATTTGGCCAAAGAACTGAGACTGTTTGTTCTTGAGGTAGTTTGATGCTGAAGAAAGATATTTCCCATCAGAATTCAGGAAAACTTTATCTATACATCTTTTGAGATGTTCATGCTTTTGTGTCTGATAATAGAAACCTTACTCTACTTCATATTCTTCTTCTTCTCTTAATTATTCCAGACTTTCCAAATTCCAGACACAAAGGTGATCCTGCCCCTACCTTGGGGCAGAGAAACCGATGCAGCAGCATTCTCATCCCTGGGGATGATGGATCATCTTGAAGTTTTAAGGATCAGCAAAGAAATATGGCTTTTTTTAAATATACTTACAAATGTTCTGCTGTGGAAGATCAGTGTCTTTCAATTCTTTTTTCTTGGAGGAACACAAAATCAGTGGTGGTCTAGAGTTATTAGAAGAAGTCTTCTAATGTTATTAGAAGAAGTCTTCTAATGTTATTAGGAGACTAAAAAGCTCTGCTGAGCCAGTATTTTCTGCAGCAGAGGTTGTAGCAAAGTCTGAGAACTGCAAGGCAAGACTGGTGTTTGCATGTGAGGAAAAGCCAGAGAGCATGGAATTTGCATGGAAACAATGAGAGGCTCACCCTGTCCCCATGCAGCTCATAGTTCACCTGGAAGCATCTCCCTGGCAGTGCTAGGAATGTCTGGCAAACCTGCATGTGTTTCTTTGCTTCCTGGATGCAAGTGTTATTCCATTGAGGACATGTTTAGGAAATCCTAAAAATGGCATCAGTGAAAAGGGGAAGAGATGCAGATTTCCTTTCAGTAGATTTCCTTTCAGTAGGTGTTATCTTCTTATTTTTCTCGTCTACATAAACCAGACATCCATAGATGCCTGGTGAGGATCTGGTAAGATGCCAAGAACTCACAGTAAATGAAATGCTTCCCAAATTGCAGGTTTGGGGGGTGTTTTGTGTTTTATTTTAGGTGCTGGGTCATTATCCCCCCTTCTAGCAACAGCTCAAGGACTTTGGGTGTGCTGGACTGGAACAACTAGGCATTTGGTCATTAAGTATAGGCTAGAATTACTTTTATATTTATTTTACTTGCAGCTAATTGCTTTCAAAACTTTGTCTGACCTTGATGAATATGTTCTTTTTAAGCTTGATGGGAGATGTTCTGAGGAGGGAGTCATAAAAGGATGGAAAATGCTAAACATTCAGGAGAGTTACAGTAATTGTGTATTCGCCATTTTCCTCTCTTCACACAAACCAGAGCACTTTTAGTGGTATGAAATTTAGGGAAGCTTTGTAAGGGCAAAGTCTGGCTGAGTATGCTGGATACCCCTTTCAGTCCTGAGATTTTCCTGTTTGAAGTCTCTGTGAGTCTCTGTGGTGACGCTGGGCGGTAACACAATGGTGGTGGTGACACTCTTCAGCAACGTCCTTTGTCACTCGCTCAGGAAGCTGTGGATCTATTGCCCTCCATGCCAAGCATATTAGCACAGAAAGACTAATGTCAAACTTTGGGACTGTGCAGGGGACCAGCAGGAGAAGTTAAGTACAATGGTGCAGAAAAAAGGTATCTCCAGATGTAGGCATTTCCTTTTCAGAGCTGCTGTGGGGGATGGCTCCTGGGCTACATCAAGAGATGTGGCCAGTAGGTTGAGGGACGTGAGTCTGCTCCTCTGCTCTGTTCTTGTGAGACCCCACCTGAAGTGCTGCACCCAGCTCTGGGGTCCTCAGCTCAGGATGGGCTGAGGACCCCACTGAAGTGGTTCCAGAGGAGCACACAAAAATGGTCAGGGGACTGGAACATCTCTCCTGTGAAGACAGGCTGAGGGATTTGGGGTTGTTCAGCCTGGAGAAGAGAAGCTCTAGGGAGATGTTATTGTGGCCTTCCAGTACCTAAAGGGGCCTTATAAAAAGAAGAGAAAGGGATTTTTTTATATGGGCAGATAGTGACAGGACAAGAGGTGATGGTTTTCAACTGAAAGAGGGTAGGTTTAGGTTAGGTATTAATAAGAAATTCTTTACTCGTTCAGTGGTGAGGCAGTGGAAGAAATTGCCCAGTTGTGAATGCCCCACCCCTGGAACTGTCCAAGGCCAGGTTGGATGGGGCTTTGAGCAACCTGGTCTAGTGTAAGGTGTCCCTGCTCATGGCAGGGGAGTTGGAACAAGATGATCTTTAAGGTCACTTCCAATCCTAACCATTCTGTGATTCTATTATTGTGTGATCAGGGAGCAGAGTGCTGACCTTGACCTGAGGACATCAGAGTTTCATCTGAGCCATGCAGCAGTTCTGTGCCCTGGTTCAGGTGCAGTATGTCAGCTTTGGTCTCCTCCACTCAAGGGGAGGCACAGGTCCCCAAACTAGGTCACCCCTAAATCTTGCAGGGAAGTATGGTTGAATCAGCATACAGCAACTGCGATTTAACAAGAGCCCTGTTCTTCTGGCGCTGAGGTAATGATAGCTTTGGTGTCTCCCTTAGCCAAGCACGACCTCACATGCTCCCGCTCAAATCACTGGGGTGTGAAACACTTCAGTGAGTGACTGCCTAGGGCCATAGTAAGTGGTAATGCTTTTAATTTTCAAAACAGTTTTTTTCCCCCTTTTTCAGACACATTATAATTACTATTTCATGGCAGTCTCTAGACACCCAGGAAAGAATT
This sequence comes from Sclerurus mexicanus, assembly GCA_013396755.1. Lineage (NCBI taxonomy): Eukaryota > Metazoa > Chordata > Aves > Passeriformes > Furnariidae > Sclerurus > Sclerurus mexicanus. Next base: position 382,375 of record VWZF01002195.1, read on the forward strand.
TCTGGTCTTGGCTTAATAAGGCATATCAACAGGACTGCGGTGTATGGGTAGGTAAGCGTGCCCAGGTGTTCACTAGCACTAGGGTGCTAGCAAAGCATAAGGTTGTGTGGTATTTGTCTGATGAGGAACAGAATCTCCACCTTGCTGAAGATGGATATTTTAAAGGAGATGAATGTTCCACGTGGGGAGCAGAGTCACCAAAGCCATTTTTAGAGCAAAGGGCTGCCAGTTCTCCTCCTGAGCCATGGCACTTGCCTTTGTACAATTCAGAGTGACTCATGGCTCCTTGCTGAGCTTGCTACAGGCATGCATGGTGGCACCAGTGGAGTTTCTCACTGTGTGCATGCACATGCTGGAAGCAATTCACAGAGCAGCCTATTTTCTCCCCCAGCAGCTCAGTTGGCAGTGAGGGTTGCTCTGCTGTGGGGTATTTTGGTTATGCCAGTAAATATCTTCTCTCCAACTGTACAGGTGTTTCCATGCACAGCATCTCCCACAACCCCTTGGTAAAGGTATTGTGAATAAGATTCCTGCTGGCTGTTGTGGGTGGATTGCAACAATCCCTGGTGAGCTGCTGCACAGCTGCTGAAGGGAATTGTATAATGACAGCCATCCGTAAGCCATTGCTGCAGGATCTTCCTGAATCTTTAATTCAGCTCACATCTTAATGACTCATCCCGCTGTGGGATGTTCCGAGTCAATCAGACTTCAGGCTAGAGGCCAAACACTACTTACCTGGGTTTCCTCTCTTCTGAGCCATTGAGAATTTATGCAAAGAAGGTATCAGGGGCTTTTCTGTACTGACCGGTGGCTTGAATCTTTTGGGATCTGTAGTCATTTGGGTTGGCTCCCTGCCAAATCCAGCTGCTGGCCACACAGATTCCCCCCTCCCGAGAGAGAAGAAAAAAATGTACCAAAAGACAGTTGTAGTAAAAGTATATATATATTCACATATATTACAATTATATACAATCAAACACTATGAATCTACAGAATAAGAACCCCAAACAACTCCAAAAGGGAAAGGGGGGAAAGGGAAAGGGAAATGGGACAAAAATGGGTAAAACCAACAGCAGATACACACACTCGTAAAAGAAGTGAAAAGCTCAATAAGTAACTAATGCAATAAATTCTCACCAAAACTCCCCTTAAGAGAAACAAATTCTTCCCCTCCGCACAGCTGGGACAACAGTTTCTCAGACAGGCCTCAGCTCATATAGATAGGAGCTAAACCGACACAGAGACCTGGTGTCTTCCAAGCACACAAAAGGAAGAGAGAGAAATCTTTCTCCTTGGCCTTATATACAGCTGATTACATGAAGGAATGGCGTGGAATACTTCCTTAGTTATGACCTTGTTACCAGGGAAGACCTAAACCAAAACCAAGAAAACTAAACCACCACAGGATCTTGCCCTCAGGATTTCATGTCCCTGCAGGAAAGTTCAGAAATCAGTTTCTAGCACCTCTCTGTTGTCACAGTCCTTTGAGTTCTCACACAGCGGTCTGTGTATTTGTCCCACACCATCCTATCACTGCGCTAGAGTAACACCTTCATATGAGTGATGTACCAGGTGTTTTAGAGAAAACTCATTCAGGAGTCTCTCTGACACCTCTATTTTTTCCATCTGGTTGAGTTTTTTAAATCATGACTATGTAAAACTTTCTTATCAAATATTTAAGGGGAGCTTCATCTTGCTCTTCTGCTTCTGCCTTACCAGGTTGTATGAAAAAGGATGTCTCACACATCCCCAGGCTCTGGGATCCAGACCAGTTGTGTGGCCTGATACCACAGCGGGGAGAGGCATAAGAAAAAGCTTTTGCTGTATCAAAGAAAACTTTGTAAAGCATGCAAGGAATGATGCAGAGCTGATATTACTGCTGGACTGCTGTGGTGGTTCCACTGCTTTCAGTAATCTGTGTTTTCATAGGTCTGAGGTACTCCCCAGGAATGATTATGCTAAACCCGTAACTGTGTAATGTGTAATAGAAACAGGTTTGTTCACTTCTTTTTTTTTTTAAATCAAGTATACCTAATCTATTAAACATTAATTTGTCTCCTTTGTGGTGAGAAAACTATGTGACTTGGGAATGCCCTAAATGCTGGAGTATGATTTATAGTTTTGCTTTCAGGTGGGGTACCAGGAGCACCTCGAAGCAATCACTGCTGTGGCCTGAGGTGCCCTGTGGTCATCGCCACAAGACTGTGCTCCATCACCATGTGACTTTATTCACTGCAGACTTCAAGCTCACACATCATCTTTGGATGAACAGAATGTGTTTTTATTGCTCTGTGAGGACTTTGAATAATTCATTACTGGAGAGAGCAAAGGGAAGAGCGATGCTGTTTGTGCCATACTCTAACTGCTGAATGTACCGTGGCCTTTCAAACAAAGCCCCACATTTAATCACAGTTCCCTTCTAGTGCAATCGTTGGTGAACCCACCTATTTCTCCATCTGCTGCAGGGGGGTGAGGGTGCTGGTTCCCCCTATGATATTGCAAACATCCCACCTGCGGGGAATGAGGTTTCTCTGAAACAAAACCTTGGCCAGATATGAAACAGCAAGGATTGTCCCGAAGGTGAGAAGCATAGTGAATGTTTTGAAGTGGAAGAGCTGGCTGTAGGTCCTGTTCACCAGGGAGCAGGCCGGGTAGCAGATGGCAGGGGGGATGCTCAGGGCAGGCTCTCCTGCCAGTAGCCTCAGCAGGAGCCTAACCAAAAATCCAGCAGTCAAGCTGTAGATGTTGGTGCTGGGAGTGAAGAGGGCACAGCAGAGCTGGGGGAAGAGGAGGGCATACACCAGCTCCCCACTGAGGAACCAGAGGTTGCAGACAGAGCTGGAGTAAAAAAACAGATTGGTAGCCCTGGCCCCAAACACCAACATGGAGGTCCTCATGGCCCATAACACCTCTGTCTCTGTAGCCTGTAAAACAGAGATGGTAGCATTAAAGACAGTGCATTCACCAGTGAGATGGCCAGCACTGCCCTGTCCTGGGCTGGTTCTCACCAAGCCCTTGATGCTTTCGGGCAGTACTTGTCATCAGCAGACACCTAAGGCAGGCATCCCTGGAGATGGAGTTGCCCTCTGGACTTTTGAGGATCATGAGTTTATGCTGTTTCCATTAATATCTTAATCCAAATTTTATACCAGTCGTATTAGAATGAGCAAAGCTCACCAATATGGGGAATTGATACCCTTACCAAAGATATGAACACCCTTGACTTATGTTTGAAACTCTAGCTCCAGGAATCAGTTCAGCAGCTGAAGGACTGATACCTCCAATCACAGACTGGATTAGAAAGTCTTAAAACAAGACTCTTTCCTGACACCAAAACTGCTGAATGCTGCAACCAAGTACCTTTTTCCTCAAGATTTTCCTGTAGGTACTGTGAGTGAACGTGGAGCCAGCAGAGAAAAGAGCTGAGTCTGAAGAAGACGTTGCGGCAGCAGCGATGGCTCCCAAGCCAGCAATGGAGATATATTCTGGGCAGAGGTAGTGCAAAACAAGTGGTAGTATCATCACTGATTCCCCTCTCTTGAATAGATTTGGAAGCCCATAGCTTGTCTGATTCCAGTCTTTTAAACAAAACAAGGAAAAGTCACAACAAATCTTTCATGGACAGTTCTGCTGTCTTTGAAGTTGCCTTTTCACAGGGACCAGCCACATCAGGGCTGAGAACTGAGACCCACTTGCTATTTTAGGACTTGGATTAATTTTTTGGGTTCTTTTGTGATCTCTTGTGATTCCCCTTATCATGCTGCAGCTCTCACCAGATCAAGGATTTTCCTTTTTCTCCACAGCATCTCTAGAAATATCTGTGCTTTGTGTGGTTCTAGAATTCGGACAGTTAAAGGTCAACCTCTAGACCCAGCTTATGAGGAGGAGGGAGTTTTGGTCTGGTGTCCCTAATAACAGATGAGCTCATGACTTCAACTGATTTCCTTAGATGTGCGGTGATCTGGCTACTCTTTAACCCTTGTTCACAGTTAATACAGGACTGATCCCCTGGGTGGAGGCTGTGAGTTTACAGGACTGAACCTCTTGCTTCCCTCAAGCAAGTTTTCTTCAGAATCTTATTAACAATCCGTAGTAATATTACTGGGTCTTACATGCGGAAAGCATTAAGAGAAGCAAGCATAAGATTTCTTCTAAAACAGGATTATACAAGGTTTTAGAGTCTCCCTTCATCTTTCCTCAACACAAGGTCTCTAAAAAGTCATTTCATCATAATGAAATAGTTTTAAACAGGTCCTGGGGCTGTTTAAATGTCTTTAGGTAGTTATGCACTGAACCTCAGAGGGCTCCATATTTCTGGTAAAGATTACCCAGTTTGGTGGCTAGGGCCACAGGACTGGGTAGTTTGAAGTCTGAATCAGGACTTCTTTGTATCCCATTTTAATCACTTTTGATAAAAGCAAGTTAATTACTCAGGGAAACAATTAGATTTACCTGTTGATGCTGTGACTGCACCAATGAGCACAGAGGGAATAGCCAGTGCAAAGCACCTGAATCCTGAGAGGTAGGAGGTGAGCCTTGCCTGTCCTGTCCAGGCAGCAGAGTAAGTAACCCTTTGGAAGTAAGTAAGAGTAACCCTTTGGAAGTCAGTTTGCCATGGGATGCTCCCAAGCACCGGAAACATTCAGATGTTAGCGGTGGTACTCACCAGGCTGCTGGCTGCTGTAGGGCAACATCCATCCATTCAGATGGATAATAATCTTTAGTGTTATGAAATTCTCATTTCAAATGCATAAATGTTGCCCAGCTCTAACTCTGGAGGATGATACTTCTGATGGTTAAGGATGTCCTTTCCCTTTGTTTTCATTGCAATGGCTGTGAAATTTTTATGAAAATAGGTTAATGGTTTGGCAGACTGAAAAGCTGAAAAATAGGTTACTTGGAGTAATAAATCAGGCACAGAGGAAGAGAAGGAGAATGTTTTTAGGAATGCAACTTTTGTAAATAAATCTACCCAAATTTAGCTAGATTATACTCTAAAATGAAACCAAAATAAAATAGTAATTTTCACCTTCCTAGCACACAAAGTTAATCAGATCATATCTGAAGATACTGTCCTCACCAAAAAAGCTCAAGATCTTGTGTGTCCCTGTTACCAGTTTGGTAAGAGCACAGCAACATTCTGTAGTCTTGGCTATATTGGTTGAGTTGTGCAGTGGAGCCAATGACACTGTACTTGCTGATGACCTGCAGTCATGTAATTTTATTTTTTTTTCCCCATAGCAGGAATTTTATGTATTTATGTTAAAAGCACACTATTGAGATGTGAGACCAACCTTTCAAAAGGTAAGGAGCTACTCATTTAGGTACCAGGAGTGGAACTCGCTGCTTAGATGGTCTTAGTCAAAAGAGGTACATTCCTCCAAGTGGGTAAAGGATGGAGTGTCTGCTTCTTTTCATCCCACAGCTGAGCCCTGAAATTCTCCAGTCTGTTTAGTGTGCTGCAGAATGGCTGGGACAAGGTTTCATACATTATTTGACCCCTGAATATATACTACTGTCATTTGTTTAAAACCTAAAAATGTATTTTCCAAGAATGAGAAATGCTTGTGTTCCTCTCACAAAAGGAGACATGAAGCACAACCTTCCACAGCTTAGTCCAACACAATTCCCAAATGTGTATTATACTCTAGCAGTTGTGCCACATGACCTTTAACAAATCTAACAGGAAAGGAAGTATCTACCCAGGGATGTCAGGATATCTGCAAACCAGAACATCTCTCCTAGCAGTGGTGGAATGAAGAGTAAGCTTCCCATTGTGCTTCCATTAAGTTTCTTGAATGGGATCCATCGCTGTCACATAATTCTTGGCTCTCATTTGATTTACAAAGAAGAAACCACCTAACAGAAGTGACAATATATTTTGTATTCCAGGAAAAGAAAGCTAAGAATAATATATCTGTCTATCAGACCCATATAGAGAGTGTGGGATTTATACGTAATGGACCCTAGAGAATGATGCAGCCCACCAGACACCAGGGCCTCAATTCACTTGCCTAAATGTGGGGTTTTGTCCATCTGAGAAGTTCCATGTTATAAAGAATATCTGCTTACTAGATGATAGATATGACCATCCACTTTTGACACAGCTACATCTTTCTGGAGTGGCTACTGGAGGCCAGGGAGGACCCCCTAGAGCACCCCAAATGGCATAAGATACCTGTGTGACTGTAACAGGAACTTAGCTCAGATGACACCCACATATAATCTCTCCATCCCCAATGACCTACCAACCTGAGAAATAAAGTTCTCTGAAATGCCTCCTGTGGAAAATATCATTAGACAGAGACTCATATTTGGCTAAAAAAAGGATAAATCTTTGTCCTCAGCCGTGCGAGGCAAGATGTTGATATATGTTCTTTTTCCAATTACATTTTTGTCTTGGTGGCTTCATTGTCTCTTCCCAGAACTATATTGTTTTAATCTGCACATTGAGCTGAGTCCCACTCACCTTCATCTAAATATTAGACTTCAGATGTGCAGCCATCTCATTAAAACCAAAGACGAGGTATAGTGCCTAACCCTGAAACCAACAGGACTGCTTGTCTGGGCACTACTGACCTGAGCAAAGATTGCAGGATCAGACCTGCACTCCTCAATTTCATTAGAAAGAATTACTTACATTAGCAATGCTGGCAATGTATTTCCAAGCCTGATTCATATTCACGTCAGTTGGACTCTTTTCTTTGACTTGAGAATAAAGGTCATTGTTATTTTAGAAATTTCTGTGTAAGGTCTGCACAGATCTCCTTGCTTTCACATACTGTGTCCCTAGAGAGTTATGGTATAACACAGTGTGACCTGGAAGAAACTTTGGTCTTGGCAAGACAGCTGAACCTCAGAGTGAGTTCAATAATTCTCAGAGTTAGAAATGGCAGCTCACGTATAGAACACTGCACACTTGACTGAGTTACAACACAATAGTGACCAGCTGTAAAGTGGAATAAGTTGGATGCACTACATATTTGTCCCAAGATGATGCTACTCAGAAGAATGTATTCCAGAGGAAAAATCAAGATAGTGTTATTTCATCACATAGAAATTTCTAAGAAAGAATAAAAGATGCCAATATTCTTAATAGATTGTAAATAAGACACCATGTTAAAAAAGCATTATGCACATAGCCACAATCTTCTTAATGTCAGATAGGATTTTTGCCCTATAAATTGCTCCCAGCAGGCAAAACTACAGTAGCTGGAAGCTACTCTAACTTACGTTTCAGTTTAGAGGATAGAATTATAAATGCTTATTCTGGATCTATGGGAGACTGAAGAATCAAAATCACCTTTAAAATGTACTGTATACTCTGTTAGATATCTTCATATACTTGTATGACATATTTTAAAGATTATGTATCCTAATTGCCTGAATTATTTACCAATAACAAGGCAAATCCCACAGGTGCCTGGACCCACGACAATCCTTTTGAAGGCAGGTAGATGATTTCAGCTGTGCCATTGATATGTGCTCCTCCAACCCAGGTGGCTGTGATTGTGGAAGATGAAAAGGTAAGAATTGCAACACATATTCTCAGTTGGTCTTATAGAACACTGTTAGGGCTTGTACATTTTTTCTCATACAAATATTTCATCTTACTGCTATTTTCTTTGCAAAGTTTTCTCCCATACTGAGATGTTCTGCTGAGTACAGGTAACAGTATTAGAATCTAGCTCTAAATAATTTCCAGGGCTCAGGAATATCTAGGTGTGGATGGAAAAGCTCAGTGTTTAAACATCTAAAGGCGGTTTGAACATACTGATTTTTAATTTAATTTTTTTTTTTTGTCTCAGAGTAACACTTTTGCTGCAGCAAGCAGAATTGCCTTTGTTCATCTGCCATGATTGATTGACCATCCTTCATGAGGATCACTTATATGGTCTAAGAAAATAGACGTTAGGGAAGAAATATGCAAGCAGACATTGCAGTCAGAATACAAGCCTACAACACTGGCTGAAGTATCTTAAGCAAATACCATTTGGGGATGCCTTCACAAAGAAACAGGTCAGGGAAGCAAATTTCAGATGATGCCATGCAGCAAGGAGAGAAAAGAGAAGCATAGTGGGGAAACATTTTTTCTTCACTGGAGAGCCCAATGGTCACCATGAGTGGCAATTTATTCCACATAGAACTAGCCTGTTCCAGGACTAAATTGTTCTGCTATGCTGGATAACAGAAACTGGTTCAAGAAAAAGACCACAGTCGTCCTTAATGAAAAGTGTCATATTCTTCAGTCACTCTTAAATTAAACTCTTAACAGAACTCTTAAATGAATCTCTTTAATTTAAAAGAATCTACATAAACACTAGGTTCTGCTCAGTGCAAAGAGGTTTGGAAGAATCCATCCCAAAATGATTCATGAAACCGTAGTCCTTTAAAGTCACACTTAGGTAAAATCTACCCTTACATTAAAGAGGTTCATTTGCTTTGAAAGAAAAGTCACCCAGATCTAAATAATACAAGAGCTTTAAGAAGAAATTTTAAAAGTATTTTAAGAAAGCTTACCTGTTGCAGTAAACACTCCAACGAAAACATTTATATTCTGGCCTCCAACTATGGCCATTTCTGTTGTGTTTCTGTCCTCCTGATCCCTTTTGCTTTTCCAAGAAGCCCAAATTCCAGTAGCTAAAATTAGTGCAAAAAACACACTCATAGATACTAAGCCTGGTATATTTAGAACCATTTTCTGTGGCTTAATTTATATCATAGAGAGAAATAATCTTTTAATATTCTTTGATTGAGTCCTCAATCAGAAAAAACTAGAAAAAATCAGTAAAAATACTGCTGCCTTGTGAAGAAACTGCTGAGTATTTACTGTACTTTGCTAAGAAAGATGCAGTATGAAACACAGCAATAAACCTAAAAGTCTTGAAAACTGGATGCAGAATCTCTGTCTTTGGAGGAATACTGGCAATTCTGCAGTCTTTCCCCTTCTTCAGAAGATATCCAGTCTTATTATGTGGGGAGCAGAGATTAAGAGTATAGAAATTATTGTTTATAAGAATAATGGAACACTGATGTGAGGGGTAGTGCTAGTTTGGCTTGAAGTAGGGGAAATGTTATATTTTTTTCTTGTATGAAAATACTTATTACTCTGCGTTCTAGGCACAAGGCTAATACAGAATATAGGGCTAAGACTTTGTCTGTTTAAAGCTAAGTGAACTACACTCTCAGTAATGATCAAAATAAACCTAGTAACCAGTAAAACATTTACCACTGACCAGTGGAAGGAGCTGCATGCTGATACTCAAGGCAAGCATTTTATCATTTCATTGTTGGAAACCAGTAGGAAAGCAAGGTGTTGTTGGACTCCCCAGTGAAACTATAGGAAGGATACAGACTTTTTAAAACTAGTTTGTGAAGCTTTAAACAGACATAATTCTGAAAAAAACCCCTCATATGTGCGTTAAGGAATTAAGTTAGTTACATTTATTATAGAGCAGCCATACCGATATCTTTTTAGTTGCTTTGTGAACCATTATCATCTGCCCAAGTATGGTCCTTTATAACCAAATCTATGTAAAAACTGCCCTATTTAGGGCATATGTATGGGTTTTCTGGATACCTGCATTTGTCTGTGGAGTGGGTAGCTTCTTTCCATGGGGAAATCACAGATTTCTTCTTCACAGGTGTACTCTGAGTGAAAGACCAAAGCCTTAGAAAGGTTTTCTGCAGTGTGACACTTCCTGCAGACATCCTGGAGCAACTGGGCATGGAAATGACAGTGGCACAGGCTAAGCATGTCTCCTGGGCAGGACGTGGTAGGAACACACAGACACATGGGTGATGTCTGTGAGAAGAAGCAAGGAAAAGTGCAGAAACTCCATGGTTCCTGCGACACCTTTCTGTACAAGGGTAAATAAGGGTTTTGGTAAGATGTGCAGTGGTCTGGTTGAAAGACTCTGTAAGAAGTGTTTACAAAGAAGTGAAAATTAAAAGAGATGAAAAAGCCTGACAACCAGATGATTATTTATCCTGCCTTAGGAGAAATATTCCTTTATATTTATAATCAAATGCTATTTTAACTAAGTAATGGTTTTTAACGTTGACCCAATTATCTCAGTGCAAAAAGGGACACTCTGCATTTTAAAGGTACATTTTTCTGGGTGGTAATTAGAAACACTCCCTTCCACCTTAAATGAACCTGCTACAAGGTCCTAGAAACTGCAGCTGTTGGTGGCAATGGAGCCACTGGTTTCTCTGGTTTGCTTTCCTTTATCAAAATGGATGTTTCAAAAACTTTTCAAACATTGTTTACACACAGACACATGCTAAGCTTTTTTCCTAGGAGCAAATGTTTTGTAGCATATTTCCTAGGCAGGCACAGGACAGGGCTGAAGGTGCACGTGGCTGAAGGTGCACTCATCGAGGTCTTAGCCCGCTCTACAGTCAGACACTCCTGGGAGAACATACCTGGCATTGCACCCTTCACATGGGGGTCAACTAAATTCAAGATGTCCAAAGCAAGATTTGAATTTGTTCTTTGACGGTCCAGAATGTCTGGACTGATCTGCTTTTTTTCATCTCTTGGGGAGAATAAAAGAAAAAAAAAGGCATAACATTCTCCAGGAAAACTTCATTTAAAGACCCAGAGCAGTGAAGGGCAGATGTAGAACAAAATGTAAATGAAAACATTACACAATGGGATGAAGGAGACTTAGAGAAAAAGGATGTGTAAGGTAGTTCATCTGAATTTGGAGTGGTTTTGGTGACATATAGTGCATGGAAGGATTGTAAAAGCACAAATTTCCACCAAGAAGACCAGTTCCTCACTGAATGTGTTGTTTTACTCTTTTGCCATTAAAGCACGCTCAGATAATACATCTGTTTTAAGGGAAAAAAATAAGACAGCTCATCAATGAAGAGATTTTTGAGGTGGGCTTCACCTCCTCACTCATGATGGGGATTTGCAGCCTTGGATGCCAACTGCTGCACTGTTCACTTCAAGCTCCCTGAGTAACCCATGGGGAGAAATATGTGATTTTAAGAGGTTATTTACTGACCTTCTTTTAGGTCTTGTGAGGCAGGTCTCAGACTGCTGAACTCAGGGTTGCTCTTAAGAGTGGTGTCTGTATGCATTAGGTGTTTCAGAGCTTGATTTGGATGCTCACATAGAGATGGCTGGTATCACCTGAGATGCTCTAAAGTCTCTGAGATGTCCACATGGGCAAGCTGATGTTGCACAGTCTCTGTGGGAGATACCCTTCTGGAACAGCAGCAAGGATATTCTGGTGTTTCTCCAATGGTTCTGAGCACGTACTTGGGGTATTCAAGTTCCTGTCAATACTTGAAGGGGCTGTAAGAAAGATGAGGAGGGACTTTTTACAAGGGCCTGTAGTGATAGGACAAGGGATAAGGACTTTCAACTGAAAGAGAGTAGATTTAGATTACATATCATGAAGAAATTCTTTACTATGAGGATGTTGAAGCACTGGAACAAGGTTGCACAGAGAAGTTGTGGATGCCTCATCCCTGGAAATGTTCAAAGCCAGGTTGGATGGGGCTTTGAGCAACCTGGTCTAGTGGAAGGTGTACCTGCCCATGGAAGGGGGATTGTAATGAGATGATTTTTAAGGTCCCTTCCTACTCAAACCATTCTGTGATTCTGTAACACTCAGCTGAGCTCTTGCTCTTACACCTTATCAGTTGATCTTGATGGAACAAACTCTGGCATGGGTTGTTGATAAAAATAGAGGAGTGCCTGAAAGAAAGTGAGGGGTGCTGTGTACCAACAAAGCCTTCTATCTCTGGTGGAAATGATCTGCACCATAGAGAGCACTTGCATCTACTCAGCTTTGAATCTGACTGACAGGAAGAAATAAAGATGGACAAAGAAGTGGCCTCTGTGCCCAAGACAAAGTGTTTGCCCTGCCTTTATGGGTTAAACATGCTACAATATGGCTGATGGGCTTTAGATGGTTCCCTGTGGCCCACGGGCTCAGAACAAAAGGGGCACTTTGGAGTAAGAGAGGTCCTGCAGGGAATGGCATTTCTGAAGGGTGGCTGTCCCCTGTCACTCCTCTGGAAAGGGACAAGCTAAAATAAAGTAGTCTGAGAGTCTGGAAAGGTTTGGGTTTCTCCTTAATTTCCTTTGGGTTTCTTTTTTAAGTTTGTTTGCATAGAAGAGGTTGCCTGGGAGGAGAGGCTGGGACAGTAGAGCAGAGGCTGTGGCACTCGGAGGTCTGCAGGGACCAACCTCTCAGTGGTTTGCTTTGCTCTTCGTGCCAAGAAAAACCGAGCACTGGGGCCTGAGGCATCTGAGCCATTTGCATCAAAATGAACTGACAGTTCCTCTTGAAATGAGGTGGTATGAACTAGTCTGCGGTTTCCAACCCAGGTATTTGGATTGTGTCCTTGATCCTGACAGATGAAACACTGGGCTGTTGGTCTCCAAACACTTACAAATTTTTAGATGGTGTCCTTAGTCTAAAGTTTTATTCCTATCCCAAGTCAGTCCCAGGAATACTTTTCCAATCAACACTGATTTGCAAGTGGCTGATGTCCTGCACGAGTTTCAAATGCAGAAGACAGAGGGATAATTTGATGAGAAAATAGCATATTTTTAGTCCTTCTGTAAGAGCCTGTGTGGTGAGACTGCACAGTGAATAATAAATATCAAAATTAAAAATTTTTTTCATCATACCTCTGTAAGTTTTTGACCATTAATTATTTAAAGGTCATAGGTAAAGACAGGACAGATTGATAGGTAGACAGAGAGAAAGAAGATGAATAAAAAGAAAAGAGAGAAGAATATTTTAAGTTCCTTAGTTTTACTAAATTCTTCATGTGTACAATACATAAAACATTTCATGGACAAAATTCGTCTTTCCTTTTGTTAGGAGATTTCCCTGAAATAATTCCTTCCATTTTGGGGAAAAAAACCCAAAAAATCAAACAACTTAAAATTGATAGTAATCCCAATTCTGAAGCATGGTATCTTATTTTTAGTCAAGACAACTGTTCATTTCAAAGTTGTTATTATATTTAGTATTATATAGACATTTTCTTTTGAAGCCTTGCCCACCAGAAGAGCTTGGGTTTGCAGATCTCCCTGCAGTGCTCCGCATAAAGAGCTGCCCCTGCTGCAATGTGCTGGCCAGCTCCTGGAGAAGGCTCTGATGACACTTCTGAGAGGTCAGGCTTTGACTCAAGTAAAAGGTGATTTGGGGGATCAAAAAAAATAGGAGCTTGTCATGGGTTTCTCTGATTAGGTTTTTTTTATTAGAGGAAGATTGGCTTCTGTTGGAAGCCTCTGGAAGTTTCCCTCCATCCTATAGAGCAGAGCCAATGAGGGCCAGCTCCGAGGAAAACTTCCTGCTTTTGAACCATTAAGTTACGCCCCTGCGTGAAAACATATTTAAGAAGCTGTTGCATCACAACACAGACATCAAGGTCAGTGCAGGAGGAGAAGAGGAGACGGAGGGGGAGGGACCCCACGGATCAGGGAGAGGACTTAAAACTATTATTCCCTGACTACATTGGTGATGACCATGGTGATTACGAGCTGTCCCCTCGAAGCCCATGGGATCCATCGGGGTGCAAAGACCCCCCTGCCGGAGCAGGGGGAGGCATGAAAGAGGCTGTCGCTTAGCAGGAGGCCCNTTATTCTGAGTTCTGCTTTGCCCGTGGTATTAATCAAAGCTCCTCTTTTGGTTGTTATCTCTAGCCGTAAATTCCTAGCTGGTTTTTTCCCCTTCCCTCTGGAAGGTGAAAAGTGGGGGGGAGGGGGAGAAAGGCCTTGAAACAGTTTTGCTGGACACCAGGCATTTATCCAGGGTCAAACCACCACAGAGCTGAAATGATTTAATCTAATTTTAGCCCCCTTAGGTGTCTTGGCTAAATTAATTTTTAACGTAGAGACAGGTATTTGCTTTGGTTACCCTCACCTTTGTGTTGCTAACTCCATCTGAGATACTTGGGTCTCTAGGCATTTGTAAGTGGCTCTCAGGTGTGACAGAGGACATGTGAGAGACCCTTGCCGCATGGAGATGACATCTGGAGGTTGAGCAGGATGCTTTGCTGGACTTCAAATGGCATCAGAAACTCCTGTCCATAGTGGACAACTGAACCTTGCCCAGAGAGATGATGTCTGTCACCTGCCTTGGGCCTCTCTTCCAGTGTGGGCTGGGGGAAGGCTGCCAGTCTCCAAGGACTATGTATCCTGATGCCTACCTTAGAAAAGGTTTCTCCGTGCTTCCAGTTAGACAATTTAACTCTGCTTTCTGTGTTATCCCTTTTCCGTTCCTACTGGAGGTACTTTGAAATCACAAGTCCTTTAGGTCACACAAATCAAGCCAGAAAATAACTCCAGAAGAACAATGTTTAATATTTACACATATCAGTGAGGCCAATGATCACACAGTTGGCTGGACAGAGGGTGTTCCCGGGAGCACACAGACATGACACTGAACATCCCCAGGGCAGGACAGCTTGGAACAAGCAGATGGCAGCAATGCAGTGCACTTACTTGTCTGTGCTGGAGCTGTGCCAGTGGGCATCTCTCCCTCTCCTGGTGCTGGCACAGCCCAAATTGGCTTTATCAGAGAGATGAGAGTCATGGACTAAAAGCTAAAGGATGAGGGCAGGGATGGTGAAGAGTTCATAGAGCCCCTTTGCTGGTGAAGGAGTCTCTCTCCACCCGACTACACACGAATATTTTTATCTGCCTCCGTGACTCTTTTCCTGGTTTGATGTCTCCTTTATGTGGCAGCACTGTCCAGGATTCACTGCTGACAATGAACATGAGCTTTTAAAGCCACCTAGCAGGCTTGGATGCACCTAGTGATGATTGCAAACTTGGACAAGTCTTACACTTTATTTTTTACAGAAGATGCTTTTAAGTTTTATGGGTCAGATTTCCGGCTTCTAGGGGTAAAACTGTGCTCCAAAGTACATATGCACCTCATCTAGGCAACTGACATTTTCTTCCCCATTTTGTAAAAAGGAAACATTTATATGAAGCATTTTGTGTGCTACATTAGAGGACAGCAATCACAGTCTGCAAACACTGTGTTCAAATAGCTTGCTCCCATGCTGCAATGCAGAAATATAAACAACTATGATGGAGAAAACACAAATGTCTCTCTGAAAAACAGGCTCCGAGTACTTTAAATATGTTCAGGATTTCATAGCTGTGTACATATATTCAGCATTGGAAAAATTATTTTACAGGCTGACTGAGGGAAGACAGTCCATGTCCAAGAATTAATCTTTGAGGAAGTCACTGAAATGCTGTGTTTTATGAAATTTCTCAGTCACGGGCTTTAGCTCAAGATCAAGGGCTTGATCTTGAGTGATTATGGGGAATTATGCAGTTCCTGGTTGGGATTTCTGTTGCTATAACACTAAAACGGATGTGATTTGTTGCCTTCAGATTAAATATTTTATTTATTGCTAAGCTGTACATAATTGCTACCTTTATCTTTGGTTATCTTTGCCTAGTTAATTGCTTTGGCCATGTGATCTATTCTGGAACAGCCCTACAGACCTGTGTGGAAGTTAGTGAAATTCCTATATAGTCTCATAAGGGCAAAATTGGTGGTGAGGTTCTCTACCCTTTTGTTAAACCAGATGTTTCTTAACTCTTGCTCCAAGCCCTACTGTCTGTATTGACCCAAATGCCCCTCAAAGGCTTCCACATCTCTCAGATGCTCCTGAAGAACCGATTTGGAAGTGCACTGGACTTTGTCAAAGATGACAGCAAGCTACCAAATGGCACAAGGGGATTTGGCTCCAGGATGGCTGAAAACTGTGCTCTTCATTTGCCTCTGCAGTGTCTCAAACAGTGCTTGATATATTCTCTGCTCATCCTAATTCGAATCTGTGAGTGCCCAGTTAGCAAGTTAATAGAACAGACAGGTGAGCTCACAGTGGGATTTATGGAGGATGGGAGGTTATTCACATCAGCCAGAGAACACCTGCTTCATGCAGTTGATAAATGTACACGTTAACAACAGTTCCATTTCCCACATACAAGAGAGGGCAAGTGGTGATCTTTCATCTGAGGACTGCTGTGCTTTGTATGCCAATGCAGTAATCAGGACCAGAGAGATTGATGTTTTTCCCAGTACCTGAGGTTTAGCAGGTATATTTAGAGAGATGAAAATGTGGAGCCTCAAATCTAAACGACTTAGCCCTTTTCAACCCTGACTTGTTTTATAAAAAATTCATTTTGCCCCGTGAAACTCCTGAGCATTTTGTGTTTTCTTTGTTGTCCCCCATAAATACAGTACAGTGCACTATCATTATTGTATGTTAGTCTGAAACTCGGGCTTGTCCTGGTATTCCCTGTAGGTCATTCACATTCCAGAAATATTTGTCTGAAAGGCAATGAATGAAAGATGATTAATTAATATTCCAAGGGGATATCAGGCTTACTGCAAGTATATTGTACAATGACAATAAACAATGAAAAGGAAGCAGTAGTGATAAATGAAACTTGAAAGAGGTTTTCTTCCATTTTGTAAAATAACAATTTTACTGCTGTTGACCAATTTAAAACATCTCTACTTTTTGTCTCTCACTTACAGATGCTGGGAAGGGTCATTACACTTTATCAAAAAGGCTTCTTGAATAGGTACACAACCATGTGAGTAGGTCAACATGTCATACCACTCTGTTGTTTAGAGATATTTGAAGACGAGGTTATCCCTGACTACAGTGTGATGGAGAGAGAGAAAGTGTGCATGCAAATAAAATCTGTGCTGTCTCAGCTCCCTGGAGGAACTTCTTCAGGGACTGTGCACATCTCTCAACTCATGTGCTATTACAGAGCCTGAAAAATAATATTAGTAAGAATGTAAAGCACTCATGTCTTTTACTGCATACTAACCTTTCTTCTCCTCATACATGTGCCACATATGAAGCCAGTAAGTCCATTGATGACTTGAATAAAACAAAGAATAGCTTCAATTGCACCGATGGCCAGGAGAATAGAGAAAAGGACGATATTCCAAAGGATGATGTTTTCAGGTTCTTTGCAAATACTCCATGTTGTCTGGTTGAACAAGTAATTGTCTCTGTGTTAGAGAAAAACAATTGGCAAGGTATTAGAAAATAAAAACTTGAAAATGCTTTCTATGTTTTCTGGAATTACGTTTCTTGAACTTGATTGCACGAAGTGAGTCTCAGATTCTACAAATGGGCAAAAGCCGGTGATTCTCTTCAGAATTCCCTTTGCAGAGATGCAGTTGATAACTGGAAGAGAGCCACACCTGTACTTTGTTGCATAGAGAAGAATCTCCCCTTTGTTTTGTGGCAAAATTGTTTTAGATATTGATTAGTTATTTTGTGTTAATAACTAAAGAGAAAGGTCTGTAATGGTTTTAAGATGTATCTCGATATTCTCCATCCCTGCTGTGGTATCTCAGCCCTGTCCATTCATTATCTCTAGCTCTGGGTTGAAGAGCATGATTGCCAAGGTTAACTTTAAAGATTCAGAGAATATTTTTCTTTGCTTTTCAGAAGTAAGTAGAGCAGGCTCAGTTCTTGATGATTTAACAGATTCATGTGGCACAGTAATCAAACACTTCCTTTTGACTCTGGTGAGAGTCACAGTTTACCAGCATTTTGAAAGCATGGTGCAAATTGCACAAGGGGCCTGTGACAAGCACAACAGAAGAAACTCAAGCAATTTGCCCAAGGATGATTCCTTGGTCAAAGAGGGGATCAGCTGGAACATGCTGTTCAGGGAAATGTGAGTTTAGGTGTGGACCATTAGTTCATTTTGGAAAAATTCGAGTTTGTTTTAAAAAGATGAGGGAGGGATCAGGGAAAGCAAAGTTGGAAGAGCCTGTAAGCCATACTCACTCCAGAGTGTCATTCCTGAAAGGATAGAGGTATTCTCCATCACCTGTGTCACACAGAGGGCCCCCAATCAGCCCCAATGAGGAAATGACCACACAATATGCTCCTCCTGCGAATCCCAGCACGGCCAGGATCACTGACAGCAGCATCTGCAAGGGAAAAGACCTTCAACATTGCATGCGCGGAGGTTTGAGTAGCATGGAGATTGTGGGAAGACAGCTGTAGTTAAAAAGATTAGAGGAGACTGAGAATTACAGGGTAAAATGCAGCTGCTACTCCCTGGATGGAACGCAGTCAACATGCCCAATGAAGGCTCCCCATACAACAATAAGCACCTGCCATGGGGGATGGAAGGGAGGGTGGAGCAGAGTGGAGTCACTGTGGCCTCCCTCCATAGAAATCCCTGCAGGGAGGGGAACATGGTGGTATTTTGTAGTTCATAAGACTGTATAGCACCTGCCAACCAAGGGAGATAGATGAAGATGTTCTGCTGCTGAGCCAACAACTATGTGGAAATCCCTCTCCTTGGATGCCAAGATATGATCACCTCCATTAGGCTTGTGAAGTGAAGCGAGAGAATTTTACAGCAGTCAGAAATAAAAATACTTATTACTAAAGTCACCCAAACTCCATCTAAACATAAAGAAATAATATAAAAGTATAAGTTGAGAATAGGGGGAAAATTAAGGAAGGCTCCACAAAAACTGTTTGACAGGCTGACCCTGTGTTCACCCCCTATAGAGACGCCTACTGGGTAAGAATCATACTTTATGCATGTTAGAAATTGCTATTGGGATTAGAGCTTGCTTTACAGTAATATTGCTGTTAGGAATGGAGCTTGCTTGATAGTATAGTAGATTGCTTTAAACACATAGTTGCAGTCAGATACTATCACCAGCAACCCTCGAACCTTATTAACCTGCCACAATTTGTATTAATAAAGAGTGTTATGCTGTAAACTGTCACAGTGAATTCTTTATAGCTGCGAGCAGTTGCCAGCAGCGAATAACACATTGGGAAGACCCACTGAGGGGTTTCCATACTGTTGGCTTAGCACCCCCCAAAAAGGAAGTTGAATCACTCTCCAATCCAGTGAATCTGTTCGGTGACAAATTGGTTGGGTATAAGGGTTTCAGCTCCCCTGGAACATTGACAAAAATCACTAAGGGTAGAAAAAATGTTCCCACACGAAGGGTTGGGTAACACCCCTTTTTCATGGGACACAGAACTTACACTGAATGGGAAAAAGTTCTCTTCGTTTCTTACTCTATGTTGAAACTAATACTACTACTACTTCTACTATTACTAATAATAAATTTCTGGGAATAAAAAATAGTTGACTTTTCCTGACTGTTAGTGCTACCCTAGATGTTAAAGGACTTCAGATTTTACTTGTTTTACTTTTTAAAGTGAGCAAGTCTAGAGCTTTACTTATTCAGATTTTTATACTTGAATTATCAATTATGAAAAATCTGGTGAGTTTCTTTCAAATGCCAATAAGAAGCCAGTCCTGGTTTGATGTGTCCCATATCATGTGCCTTGGCATTTCCCACTCTTCACCTTTCTTGGCCCTTGCACTAACAGAAACTAGCAAGCAACTACCAAACCAGGTATTAAGGTAACAGAAGATGCTTTTGTTTTTGCTAATTGATGGAATGCAATAAAAGCCCTTCTTGTTGCTGCTTTCCTTCATTTTGTAGCACCATGACAAGTGGTTACCACTGCTCATATTGAGAAATCTCTGTGTGCCGTGTGTGGCAACAAACCAGCAGTGACTTTCAAATGTGTGTAATACACCTGTATGTTTTACATCAGCCACTCCCACAGAAACCTTACCTTTACTCTGTTTTGGGGTAGTTTTCTATTAATGGATTGCATGTATCTGGTTGCTGCTTGTTTATAGAAACAAGAATATCAGGAGGGTGCAACTGGTGTTGTATCTGGGACAGGGTTCCCACTAGTCTAGCTAAGAGTTACTGCTTGTGGTTGTTCACAACACTGCCAAGAAGGAGAAAACACTCTGGAGGAGACTGATAGAGGCAGGGGAAGACCTGAAGTATGGACAAGGCAGCAGGCCTGCCTTGGAGTCAGGGCAGAGATGTGGCTGAGGAAGCACACAGGAAATACTTTCATCCATGACTTGGGTTTGAAGCCAAAAATACCTCAGGTCTTATTTCCCTGTTGCCAGCAAATACCAGTGAAACCTAACAGTCCACAAGGCAGGTAGAAACCTTTTCCTAGTGCCGGTTGCTCCACAGACCTCTGCATTACAGAGTCAAATGAAAATACCCACCATCCACACTGGAGATTTGTGGCATAGTCTTGAAGAAAGTATTCACTGTCTAAACATGCTGGTGAATGCAGTTTTCAACTTGCCAGCTGACACTAGTACTTTCTGTAGAACCTTGCATGATGCTGGTGTATGAATTGACTCATTTTGTGTGTCATTATGCCTCTAGACCAATCCTTGAATTAGAAGTTGCTGGAATTTCTCATGTGATTTATTTCATCATAACTGATTAATAACTGAGTCTTTTTTATTTTTTATAAAGCTGGATACTCTTTTTTGCCTTTATCTGCATGTTGGCTGAGTTGGCTCTTAGCCGAGCTTCACTGTCAGCAAAATGTAGGTAATTCAGTGTATTGTCCCAGACAAAGAGTGTCTGGGTTGTAGCTGATGCACTGTCTCTCATAATAGGATCACCAACCATGCCTTGTGGTGAAGGTGAGTGACTGATACTCTGTTTGAAGCTCCTACCTACGTTGAATCACTTTTCCCTACTTGTTTTCTCATTTACTTCAACTGTGCTTTCTGGTTGAAGGATCTTCATGCTAACAATTTGTTTTAGCACAGTGTAGCAGTACAGGACATCCTAAACATGATTATGCCAGAAGATGTCAAATGGTCTTTTGCTATTCTGTGTTTTATGATAGCAGCTACTCCTAGTAGTACTTGTCAGGGATATCTGTTTCACACAATTTTCTCATTTGAAATCTGTTGACTGTATGACTGGCCTCATCCCAACTATTTCTCTTACTGTGTACAAGATCACAGCGGCAAAGTCTTTACTTGTCACTGAAAGGGGAGTCTGAAGTTGCTGCAGCTGTTAGATTGGCTCTCCTTGGCATTTTCTAGACACACACTGGCATTTCCCCTTTATATCTGATGTTCTGGACACTTTTCTGGACCCTTGCCTCATAACCTGTGGAAATCTGTGAATTTTATTAACTATTTCATCATCTCAAACTTTCATAATTTTCCCTAGTTGTACTTTTCCTTGAAATTTTTATTTCCTTGTTTGTTTCCTTGGTTGCAACATGAGGTGTAAGATGGGATGCTGAAGTTTGTTGAAATTAGTTTCCCATGGCGTTGGCCTGTTCTCTACCTCTTGCAAAGTTTTGCTGCACATTTTTCTGATTTTCTTTTAATGTTTCCTCTGCTTTATCCTTCACACAATTGGATTGTCCCTGGTAAGCTGATGAAGACTTATAGCATTCATTCTTTGAGAATTTGCATCAGCTGCTTTGGTGAAATTACAAAGTTTCTCCTGTCCCATCCTGTGCTGCACTTTATTGCCCTGGTTCTTGTTTCGCCCACATTTCCTTCTTATTTTTTGTTTTGTTTGATGGTTTTTGTTGTTGTTTGGGTTTTGTTTGTTTTAGTTGGTGGTTTTTGTTGAGTTTTGTAGAGCCACATTCTGTTTAAAACAGGTTGTAGACCTTCACCCTTCCCACCTCACAGAGGTGTGTGATTCCTACAGTCCCAGAAAACAGCATTTTACTTGATATACTCTCCTCACCAAGTCTATTCCAACAGCTAGCTCTCTTTATATAAATATTTACCACTTTGAGATACAGGTTAGTGGGTATGGTGGTATTCATATGAAGGTTGGACCGAGTGATCTTGGACATCTTTTTCAACCTCAATGATTCTATGAGTCTCTTGACTCTATAAAATAATCCTCATGCATAATCAGACTACTTTCTCAACATCTGTTGTATTCCTCCATAAGAGCAAACAAAGAAAAGGAGGAGCAGCTTATAGGTAACCGATCAGTGATGGAAAGGTTCAGACAGTGTAGCTGGCATTCCTGTACTGCTGCTAGGAATGGCTGACCATGAAAGGGTGGTGGAAGGGAATGGAAGATTGTGGGACATCTGCGGATGTGGGCTGCTGGATGAGACTGTGCTACCACCTTTTATTGTTGGCCTGGGGTGTGAACCCAGGCCAGTCTGGGGAAGTTTGATGCTTGGCTCTGTAATATTTAGTGGTGGGATGAAGGATGGAGATGGGACACCTGAGACATGTGAACTCAGCCCAGTTCAGCTGGATTTCCCTTAGTGACTTACCACATTCAGCGGAGTGGGAGAACCACCACAGTACAGTTCTTTCTCACCACTGCTTTCTGCATCACTCAAAATCATGCAAAGCAGCTGGCTCAGACACTGGGTTCAGGGTGCTTTGGCTCTCACCCTACCTCTGTAACTGGCCTGCTTGGCCATCATTAGCGTCCTGTCTGTGCTTGTGACATTTGGTAAAATCAATGTAATGGCATGTCCCTTTGGATGTACCTGCTTATATCCTAATAAGAGTGCTATTTTGGTGCTATGAGTAATGAATTAGCTTAAATAAAGCATCTTGAAGAGGTAAAGGTCTTCTCATGGATCAAACTAGATATTAATTGAAGAGTACAGAAGAGACATACTTTATTGCATGGAATCTCTCATTTCAGGCTGCTCCTAGGAAGGATGCAGACTAAAAATAAATTCTAAGTCAGTTTATTCTTGCCAATCATGATAGCCAACAGAAGCCTGTGCCCAGGGCTTGAACATTAATGGAGATGCCTGTATAACAAGTCTCTCTGACCTTTCTTTAGATGATGGAGCTTAAATTACATTTGCATGTTTCCTGTGTATAACATTTGGGCAAATGCAGGCTACTGGTCAAAGCTATGGGAAGCAGCACTGGCTCCTTAGTGCCAGATGCAGCAGCTCAGGCTTTCACCACAGACCTGCAAACAGGGGACATATCTACCCCTACAGAGGAAAGTAAGGATGAACCTATGGAAAAGCAAATTACCATGGAAGGGTATGGAAGAAACAGGACCTGGTGGAAGCAGAAGAAAAAGGCAGCTGTCGAGGCCTTTAGGATTTCCTTGAGCAGGGGAAGCTGGACCCACGTTTTACTCTTTGTGAGGTTGTATGCTCTGCCCTCAGCATTGTGCCTAAACGCTCCAGCATTGGCCCTGGCTGATTTCCCTCATATCAGCAGCTGCAATATCATAGCATTCTTGTTGGCTAACTGAGCCCTCAGCCCCAGCCCAGGGACGCTGTAGATCAAGATCCTCTTCTACATTTCCCTGACATGGCTCTTGATGGTGGTGTGATGGTTTGTCACCGCACATTTCCACCTGCTGAGCAGCCATTTAGGAGCTATTGCACAAACTCTATAGTGCCATTTCAACACATAAATATCCACTTACCCCACATCTGTTAGCGCAACATCCTGCTCCTCCTGCTCCCAGCATCATGAATGCCGGCAAAATAACCTGTGAGAAAAGCACAAATGGAATTGGTGTGCAGCACTTCTGCTGGGACGGTTTTCAAATTCTGGGAGCTGGGGCATCATGTTCCTCAAATGCAAACCACCTTCTGCCTCTTCTCTGTGAGTTATGCCTGCTTAGATTGGTGCCACTGAAGAGTTACTCAGAAATAAGTGTGGCATTACAGCTAGAGCAGTCTGGCAAGTTGTTTGTACATTAATTCTGGTTTCTGAAGCTATACTGATTCTTTTCAGCAGGGTATTGTTGGGGATTTTTTTTTTTTTAAAAAAAAAAGTGTCAGTTTTGAGAAAACGGAATTTCTTCCCAGACAAGATGCATAGCTGGACTAAGAATTGTGCCAGTTTAAACCTTAATGGACTTCATTCAACAGTGTTATGGAACATGCTCAGATTTGGAGGCCCCTAAATATTTTTCAAAGGGTTTATTCTCTGTTGCCTTTTATGCATGCCCCAGAGGCAACCTACAGCACCTGCAGTGGTGGCTGGACCACAGCTGGAAGCTGAAGAAGCAGAGCATTGAGGTTAAAATGGTGTTCCTGTTCCTGGAAAGAAGTCAGCTCTTAAATAATCCCAAGTGGTCCCCAAGGCAGCCTCATCTCCCATGTGCTACTGCCTGGCACTCAGAAGAAAAGTTAATACCTCTGCCCATCAAACCAACACTCCCTTTCCTCCAGGGCTGTCTTTTTCTTTTTGAGGTTTCCCATCTATGCTGCAAACAACTTTGTGTCATCTATAAGCCTGGCTCAGGATGAAGGGTTTGCTTGGCAGCTTTCTTTTTATGCAGAACCTGATTATAAACACCGGCCTTTTGACATGGGAGTGAGAATTTGCTAGATTTGGATGTTGTCAGTAGAAAAAAGAGCTGTGCATGAGCCATGGCTCAGTCAGGCATTTCACAGTGTTGCACATAGGCTTTCCATGAGGAAAGACATTACAATGACACATAGAGCTTCTCTTTACACCCTAAATATTTGAAATAAGGAAACTGAGAGTTTTCACGTCATAGAATTTCCATCAGCAGAGGAGGAGTAAAGGGTTGAGCTGGCTGTTCAGCCGAAGAGTGTGCTGATGATCTAGATATCATTCTGTAGATGAAGTTGCCAGGTGGAGGTAGGTTTTCTGGCCCACAGAGCTAGGCCAGTCTGTTCTGAAGTTTCCCCCACAGTTCCTGCTCTGGAGCCTGTGTCCTTTTTTAGGGAGACTCTCCAAGATCAGGCAACCTGTTGGCATGACTGTCCTGAGTTTCCTTTGGGAGGAAGCCATGTGCATGGGGTATTGCAACCTTGTCTTTCCTCACTGTAGAGTCAGGATACGGACCAGGCTCCAGTCATGGGACGTTCTTCTCCTTGTTTAACTGATTAGGAGGCCCAGAGGCCAATTCTCTTTTTTCCATGCTTCCAGCATCTGGAAAACAGAGCTGACAATAATGCTTTGTTTTCCCTTCTCTTCTTCTGTGGGCATTTCTCATGCTGTTTTGTGGAAAACCTGTACACTCAACAGCATTGCTTGTGCATCAATAGTTACTCCTAATGCTGTGTTTTGAAGGTCAATGCAAATTTTTCCTCTCCTCTCACTTGCTGTTCTCATTTTTGATGTATGTGGTGCTGACCACAGGCAACTCTGTGTAGAAGCCTTAAAAGAGGGCTCGTTTTCAATGAGCCAGTGATGCTCTCATGTATAACATCTGCCTTTTCTTTCATTGAATGCCAATGACTCCTGGGCTTGCAGTGATATGAATTTTCCACAGGTGTCTCATGTAGTTCCACTTCTTCCTGTTACAGACTCATGCTTATGTTCAAGCTCAGCATGAGTAATAGGCCCAAGCGGTACCTGGAAGAAGATTCAGGCAAGCTGCTAGTGGAGAACAGTTTATTGAATTATCATATATATATATATATATATGTATATATATATCCCATGTTTCTGCTTTGGGATATATGACTCTGAACATATTCACTTCAGATTTTCCATAGACTTAAGTGGCAGCTGCATCATAGCCTGACCGTGAATGAGATTTCCTTTTTTTCTAAGTTAATTATTGTTGAAGATTCTTTTTTTTGTTTGTTTGTGGGGTTTTTGTTTGTTTTTGTTTGGGGTTTTTTTGGGTTTTTTGGGTTTTTTTTGGCATGCAGGTAGCTTTGTGCCAGTTTGACATCTGCCTAGGCTGCATAGCAATCAGTACTGGTCATATGCATGTTACTCGCTCAGCGTTTTAACTGCACTTGGGTAGATAATTGGAAGAGCACAAAGGGAGCGATAATTGGAAGAGCACAAAGGGAGCAGGTTTTCTGATGAACTAGAAAGATAAGTGTTCTCCAACATATTCCCTTCCAGCCATGGATATTCACATAAAAATGATCTTTCCTGAGACCTGGAATGGAGAACTAGTTATAGAAGGCACATTCCAACCAGATCAAACTCAAAAGGATGTAGATGGGAGTGTGGGAACATGAAGCATTCATGCTTTAAGCCATTTGCAACTCCACATTTGTGGATTGTTGGCTGGGTTTTGAACTAACACCTACTGAAACGTGTTTCAGTTTTGCCTTTCATGTTTTTGTGAATTATGTGTGCATAAAATCAGTTAGAGGAGTAACGAGGGGTTGCAGACAATTGTGATGTCCAGCTGAGCTTAGGATCTCAGCTTTGCTTTGACTCATGGAGGATGAACACCCATGTAACTCTCCTCCACAGTGAGCAGTCAGTCCTAGTGCTTCCTTCTGTCTTCGAGTCCTGTTATGTATTTCAGGAATACTTTGATTAGGCAGTTTTTTGTTCTGAATCCATTTTCTCAGTCATGTGTCCAACTTCCCAGTTAAACTGTTCACATGTTTATGCAGAACACATTTCTATGACTTTTTTTGTTAATGGAGGTTTTCTTGGCCGTGAATTCAAAAGGAAACAGAACAAAACCCATAAGAAACGTTAGAGGCACCTCACTTACCAGTATCCCAGCTCCCAGAATGCCATGGAAATACCAGACCAGATCGGTTATCTCGCTGAGCTGCAGAACTTGTCCATTGGGGAAGTACAGCAGGATGTTGGAGACTATGGCACATGCCGCCAGTGGGAACAGGGTGATCCCAATGCACCTCGAACACCTCCCTGTGCACATGGCAGCTCTCTGCTCAGGAAAGACACCGGGAGTTCTGGGTTACTGCAGTGCAGGGATTTCAGCACTTTCTTCTTTAATGAAAGAAGAATCAGTTTTGAAGAAAGAAATATTCCAGGTAAGACTTACACTGATAATATTATTCTACAGACGCTGTTCTCTTCAGAGACTTTAAAACTGAATTATTCAAAACTGGAATGTTTGATTTGATTTATTTAAAATTATAGGAATAAACCTGTGTTGGTATGAAATTAACAGAGTTTCATTTTAGTTGCTACTGGACAATTATCTGTCCATTGGAAACCTAAGTAACAAAACCATGACCACACAAAAAGACATCCTGGCTGGCAGTCTTCACAGTGGGGTTAAGGCCTCGAGTGGAAGGGGAGTTGGATGCATTGCATTGTTTTGGGAAGCTGATTTGAAATCTCTTGTACTGAAGGTCTAGAAGAGCAGGAAATGGCTACCAAGAATGCCATAGGAATGCTCAATCCTCCCTTGGTGCTGTGGCAAATGGGGAAGTCTCAGCTGGGCCTCTACCAGCTGCATTTCCTCTATTTGAGTAAAAAATACCCTTTCAGCAAGAATTGGGAAAATATTCATTACTGTTTTCTGTGACATGCTTATTCTGCAGATAAGGGTAGATAAGACTGTGGGTTATAGGCTATTTTGGCACCCACCTTAAAATACCTGAAAAACTGTAAGCACATCTAATCCTGTGGCTATTTGCTAAGGACGGGTCAAAAAGCCAGTCCACTTCATTTTCAGAGATCTGCCATAGTGTATAAGACAGCAGCTTAGTATTTCACAGCATTCAGGTTCTGGTTGAAAGGGATCTCTGCAGGTCTCCAGTCTAACCTCCCACTGAAAGCAGGAGTACCACCAGCACTAGGTCACTGTGTCAGACATGGCTTTATGCAGCTGAGCTTTGAAAACCGCCAAGGACAGAGACATCATCGCCTCTCTGGGTGACCTGTTGCCAGACTGACACAATCTCTTGGTGAAAAAGTCTTTTCTCATGTCCAGCCTGAATCTCCCAAGCTGTAAACAGGGCTGGTGCTCCTCGTTATGTTGTCTCCCACCCCTCCACCCCGTCTGTCACTCACAAGTTTGTTGTAGGCTGCTATTCAATCCCTCTTCATCGAAGTCTACAATCTTGTCTCATACTGCACCCAAGCTGTGATCTCTAGGCCAAAGAAAAAAGACTGATCATTGTAAAAGTGGATCTAGAGATATTTCTCCATGTCCACTTGGAAACTTTGTGGTACAAACGGACAACAATTTCTTCATGATGTTTTATCATAGCTTCACTCCAGCTCTAGGCTTTCAAATGCATAAAG
Source organism: Sclerurus mexicanus (assembly GCA_013396755.1). NCBI lineage: Eukaryota > Metazoa > Chordata > Aves > Passeriformes > Furnariidae > Sclerurus > Sclerurus mexicanus. Next base: position 410,210 of record VWZF01002195.1, read on the forward strand.
GCATAGAAGATCATGAAAATACAAAATATCAATTTGTAGGTTTCCATCCTCAGAGAGAACTGATAGTTTATGACAAAGAGGGCTTTGGTCTCCTGTGAGCAAGTCATCAAATTCAAGAGAAGGAAAAGGATCTGATCACACTCCATTTCAGTACACACACCCGTAGCCATGCATGCACAGATGCCTGTGTGCAAATAGCTCTTATAATAACCAAGGCAGTAAACAGTGAAATGCCCCTCAATTTGGTCATATGCGTTGGCTAATCCTGAGAATTTTATGACAAAGGTTGGTGTTGAGAAGGTATTAAGCAGGCTAGGAAATCAGACAGAAATCAGTCAAGGTTGGGTTTCTAAGCAAAAAAAGGCAGAAGTAAAAGGTAATATGAAGACATTTGAGAAAGCCAGAGACAGCCTAAAACAAACTTTGCCAACAGAATGAAGACAGCAAAGAGGTAAGGTAAGGCATGAGGACAGACCTCTGTAATTGAGAGGGAAACCAGAAAGACTTTATGGAGTGTCGTATATTGCTGTGAGGTAGTTGTGATTGCCAAATACGACTTCTGGTTTGCATTTCTATAGAAAAATATTTGCATCGTTCTCTGCTGCTATGAGTTCAGTAAGAGCGCTGTGCTTATACACCTTTTCTTCTGAGCACTTTGCAATCATGTTGTACTTTTTAACCCAGGTTTAAAGCAAGTTAACTGCAATTAAACTATTGCAGGTGGGAAGATTTTTAAAAGAGATACTTCTTTGTTTATGGTCATTACCTATTGTTTATATAGTGCTCAAAATTTGGCAAGGCATTGTGCTAGCCTCTGGAAAAAGCCCCAGCTCAAACTGAGAAAGATGTAAACAAAGCAACAGTGTGCAAATGAAAGATGAAGTGGGGAAGGAGCGAAGGGAAATGGAAAGAATATTGGATATTTGACCCATCTTTCAAATAACCAATGTGTAGGTTATTTTTCACACTGACTTTTGCCTGTCTGCTTTCTCATCTCATTCGAGCTTTAGCTTTTCCATGTGTTTGCCCAGGCTCAACTACTTCCCCACGCCAGAGAGAAGCAGACAAGCAGAGGCACAGCCTGGCCGCCTTCTACAAAAGCTGAGTCTTGTAGTTGACTTATAAATCATCTTCTGCATCTTTTGTACATTGCTGGAGGGCCCAATTCTCGTTCAGTGCAAAGCAACATGATGTTGCGTTGGCTGGAAGAACAGGGGGTTCTCTCTGACCTATCTCAATACCACTTCAAACTGCAGGGAGAACTTACCTAAACAACAATCACCAGACCTAGCAAGAGCCTCTACCACCAAAATCAATGCCTCTTTGCTACCTGCATACATCAGAGGCTCTGACTGTGTTATTACAGCTTAGGAAAACACTCTGGATTGCCAGAAGCACTTAAAACACTTTATTAATTCACCAAACAAAAGCACATTCTACAGTTTCATTAAGCAAGGCAGCTAGAGCAAGCTTCTAATTTTTAATGAGGGTTTTAGAAAGTTTTGCTTTCGAATGCTAAGGAAAGTGTGTAAATACTTCTGCTTACCTTCTAGACAGGGCTAAGATGGCCTCCAGGCTCCAGAGTTCTCCACAGCGAGCTTCAGGCTTTCCTGCTCCTCTCTCCTGGAGCGTGGCAGTCTAAAGGAGGCTCAGCGATGTTTTTGGGTGATGGCCACTATTAAACAAATAGCTGTTTCTCTGTGGAGAATGAGGAAATACCCCAAGTTATCCCTGGTTGGCCAGCATGAGGCTGGCATGTCACTCAGGGTTATTGATTATTTTAAGGCAGTGTTCCAGTGGTCAATGACTTGGCCCCCAGGACATGCAGATTGGAGCAGTGGAGACTTTTTTACAGCTGCAACCATTTCAACTACGAGTAGCTTGGCAGAAGAGGAAAGTCAGGAGATGGCAGAGAAACAATGGGTGTGTAGCAGAAAATGTGGTTGAAGCATGAGGTGGTGGCACGGCAAAGTCTGACCATTGGTGTGTGATTGTCTTCTGCACAACAGGTTGTGGGTGTTATAATTCAGCACTGCCTGTGCTCCAAAAGGTGCTGCTGGGAGAGCTAGATGAGGAGAGTGGGGGTGGAAAGGGAAAGAAACAAAATTCACACTAAGCCAGGAGAAAAAATAGGAAGAAGGACAGAAAGTTTGGAGAGAAGGGAGAAATGTGACCAAGGGAGGTAAACCAGGTGAAAAAAAAAGCACACTATTCCAAGTAGGAGAGAGTGGGACTACAGAAGGGAAACCAAATTTTGCTTTGACAGAGGAAAAAAGATAAAAGAGACACTAGGGATGGGCCAACTCTCAGACAATCTTCAGACAGGACAAAGGCACAAGGCCTAATGGCATTTAAAGCAGTTAAAGAATTAAATTTAGAATAACCTGAAGACCACTAGCAATTTGCACTGACAGCTGAAGTACCTGGGGGGATCTGCCAGCATATATAGAGAGTTAGAAAGCAAATAAGGAAATTTCATAATGATACTTAAGATGAATCCTCCCCCTAAACCTCATATTCTGGTTGCTTGGAGTTTTTATAGACTCTTACTCTAGAATATCTCTAAGGCAGCACCTTTCTCATCCTCACGTATCTAACACAGTCAGCTGGCCACAATAGCCCTCCAGGGTGATGTGCACCTCTACAGTTTCTCACCTATACTGCGTCCCCATTACTACACATTTTTTACTCACCTTTTCAATTTTCCTCTCTGCCTTTTCCAAACTCGAATACCTATTACATAGATATTAAACTGGGGCAAGTCCAGTGTTTTCATCTCTGTTTGTTCAACATTTTGCACTCAGGGGCTTAACCAAAGGCTAGTGCTTCTAGCCATTACAGAAAAAAACAAATACTACTAAGATATATTAAACACAATTCTTGTATTGCTTCAAGAATATATTTAGATTCTCTCATTATTGAGTAGTACCTGTATTCAATCTGTGAAGAAATCTGAACTAAGTACTGCTCATTGTGAAGTACGGAAGGAATGCCAGAAAGAAGAACACAATAAAAATCTGTATTAACACCAGACAGCCTGACTCCTACCTGCTTTTCTGAAGTGATACACTCATCCAACAGAAATGAAAGAAAGCAAGCTCTAAAACACTTGGAAACACTGAACTTTGTCTGTGAAGTGCTTAGTGGCTAAGCTGAGTGTATACGATTGTGTACATCTATTTTTCCCCCTGCAATATTGACTTTTAAGGCAATGAAAACATTTTGTGTTCCACTGATCAATGCCTCCTGATTATATTGACTTAGTGTACAGCAGCTCTGGTCCTTCTTTTATTTCTACCCTTTTAGTCATAAACTCTTTATTAATTTTCCAATTACATGTAGCAGCATGGGTACTGAGAGAGGAACTGTAAATATGCGAAAAATCCTGTTCATTGTGCTAGCAATGAAAACCATTCCAGGTGCACGATTTCCCTGGGTGGTACAATGTCAGAGCTAGAAACTGAAGAATTATAGCCCTGTGCAGGTTTTTGAAGGGCATATCTGGCTGCCCACTTACTCTATTAATAGATCTGCCCCATTTGTAGTGCAGCTGCTGCGCACTAAGAAAAAGATGCCCTTTTTGCTGTTGATACACTGTGGAAAAAGGAGCCAGGCAGCTCTGCTCACATCTTTTCTCCTACAGATCTTATGTGGCTCCTCTGAAATCAAAGCTTTATTCCAAGTACACAGCGACACTGCACTCAATTTAGCTTATTATACTTTGACACCATGACACAAATTATCCTTTGCTGCTGCTAATGTTCCCTTCAACTGAGGGAAAGGGAGGTTGATTTTCCTGAGGAAGAATTAGGAAACAAACTGCTCTTAAAAAACTTTTTCTGAGATGAGCTGGCTTTGAGAAGCTCATAAGTTTGGGCACTGCAGATCACCTGGCCCAGACCCCCAGCTGCTCGTGATGCTCTTGCTGCAGGTACCCAGGCTGAGATGCCTGCCTGTGTCGAGAAGCATGCAGATCCTCTGTTAAGGTAGAAACAGCTAGATGGAAATGGCACCACCGATGTTATTCAGATTTTCTTTTATCTGGACTATCCCGGACCCACATGACCTGGTCAACAAGAAGCTGATTGCAGGGCAAGAACATCAAGGAAGCTGAGGAGCAGCTCAATGCAAAAAGACTCATGACTTGAATCAGATCAGAGATAGCCAGAAAAAAAAATAACAATTAATAATTGACTAGTGCAAGTTTTGGTGCTTATACTAAAAATATATATGAGTCTGAAGAGGTGGAATGGAAATTATTCTGGACAAAGTTTGAAATAGGCTCCCCTCACTCTTTGGGAGTATATTCACTGCACAGTACCATCATGAACTGGTCATTCTAACCCACAGCATATGCTGGACATGCACTTCACAGCAAAAAGAGTTTAAATGTCACATGGATGGATCTTTCCTTCTCTCCTGTTTTACCTATTTTTCCTTTTCTTTTTCTTTCTTTCTCTTTGCCTGTCTCTCCTTTTATGCATAACCCCCTTCCTACATGCTTAGACTACTCTCTCTGCTCCCTAGATGACATCCTGCTAAGCACAGGTTTCCACCTTCAATGGTAGCATACACATCATTGCCTGGGGGGACACTAGAGTCATTGTCAAGAGACAGCTCTTTGGTAACAAACGCCATGGTTATCAGTGACTCTGTGAGCTCAGGGCACCCTAGGATTGCACAGACAACTCTCTGCACCTTCTGCAGTGAGGGAGAATGGTCCTGAAACAACAGCCAGAGATCTCTGCCCACGCAGCAAAGTACTACCCACTGCTTACTTGTGTGTATATATGTTCACCTGATTTATCACAAAGCTCATTCTATTTAATTACCTGAGTGGTTTCTCCAGGGATGGCACTGTGCCAACCCCAATGTTTGCTAGAATAGCAATGAACCATGACCTCTGGCCAAGGGTTGTTTGTGCTCCCAACACAGAACAACACTGTCACCGTACAATATTAAAATAATTAGAGGTTTGTGCTTTCATTTTGCCAGTTTCATGCAACACTTCTTTCTGGTTTTGGCTGAAAGTCATTTCTCATCCCTGTGTTTTGACACTGGGGTTTGTCCAAGTTTGTGCTCAAGAGTGCAGGTGAATTAGGAGCTGAAAGCAGTACCCATTGGAAAATGCTCTTTTACCTGAGCAAATGGGAGAAATGTTACTGCTTCTGGTGCTCCTTCTCCTCCCTTCCTCTCTTGCCCTGAGCTGCTCTGGGTCTCTCAGAAAGCCTTCAGTAACAAAGATCGAATACTAGGAATATACTGAAGAAATGGGGCTGGTCAAAAAATGCTCATTGCATTTTTTAGAGCTATTTGACACTGTCAGGAGGGAAGGTTTCTGTAGTCCAGAGTGGGGGTTTCATCAGACTGAGACTCGTAGCTTGACCACAAAACTTGAAAAAGATTAAAAATTTCTGTGCAAGGCTGAGGCACTGGAGCAGAGACTCCCACCAGAATGAAAGAGGAGTGAAACAGCCAGGAGGTCAGAAGTGATCATTAGGTGTTTTGTTATTGCAAGGGGGACTGTCCGCTCGTTCACAATCTCCATCTGGTTTTGTGCCAGAAGAAAAAAAAGGGAAATCAATACTAGCTCTGTGTGCGTAGCTCTGATGTTTTGAACGCGTATATGAGGCCAGGTTTGTAGCCAGAATTACTGCTTGCTAGTAAAAGTACTCACTACTTACTTTGATTGTATCAGAGAAACAGATATATGTGGAAAAATTGGATAAGCCTCATGAAATACAGCTGGCCTTCAGATCCTGAGGTTTGTCTGGTTTTTTCCAGTTGAAAAAATGGAATGAATCCTGGATGATTGAAAAAAGGACAATGCGTTCCCCTTGCTGACCCTGAAGTCATTAGTTTGGCCTCAGTGTGGGACAGGATAGTATTTCAAATCTCCACTTATGTAGCAGAAGGATCTGAGGTAATATTTCCCAAAGTCGGAAGTGCCTTTGGGAATTTCCTAACACTGCATGGGTTTCTGAAAGAAATTCTCTGCTTGCACAATCACATCACAGATTTTTTTTCTCAGAAATTAAACAGTCTCCATGAGCAAATTATTTATTCTTACCTGCTTCTATGTCCACTAAAAGGCAGGTTCACTCTTATTTTTGGAGAGTGGGGGTATGTCGAGGAAGGTGGACTGCGGGGATTTTTGTTTGTGTCTAAAATTAGGGAGACATAATTAAAGGTCCTTTCTGAAAAGGTGTGAACTGTCTGTCTCCATTCTTGAGATGAAGCATCTCCATACTTGAAAATATTCAAAAGTTATCTGGGCATGGGCCTGGGCAGCTGGCTCCAGGTGGCCCTGCTTGAGCTGACATGAGGAAGACATCAAAAAGCTAGACTTAAAATGATGAACAAACTGTTCAGTGCATGCTCTTGTCATTTCTTGGTGGTGTAATCCATTCTTTCTATTAGGTGTGGGCTAAGGGCAAGGCATGCATTAACTCTGCAATGATGGAACATCTCCAGTGGCTGGGAGAAAGGCAAGAACCTGAGGAAGTGTTTAGAGGGAAGATACTGGGTGGAGACAAGATCATAAAAGAGCTAGGTGAGAGATGAACCCAAACATACCATTAAAACAAAAACCTGGAGGGCGTCCTCATGAAACACATCTCACCCTGTGCAGTGCTGGGGATTCATGCCTGTGTCTTGCCCCTGCAGTGGCACAAAGAGACAATGACCCACAAGGTCTGTGGCCATTAGAGGGAGCTTGGTGAGAGCTCAAGGATGAAATGCAGCCCTGGAAAGCAGAAGCAGTGCATGGAGGACAGCTGGTTCAGCATTTTAAATCTATTTTAATATCCTTGAGATGCTTAATGAGATAAGTATGCACTTCTCTATGACCTTCCAGAAACACTGCTGCCTCTTCCTTGAAAAAATTGCTTTCTGAAAGAGGCTGGGATTCTCTTAGGAGTAGTTCAATAGTTTAATTACAGCACACATCTAGTGGTAGTTTCCATCAGGCATCCTCATCCCATGAATAGGTCACCAAAAAAATGCAGTAGATATTGTCCCAAGCATGTTCACTAGCTATTATTAAATTAACCAAATACTTTCACTTGGAAAACAGCTAACAAGAAAATAATTTGGAGTCATACAGCAGTCAGATTCACCCAGGACATTGCAGTCCCACTCTTTCCACTGATGGGCTGAAATGGACCCTGAAGGAGGTGAGGGATGCAGATGCCTGACTGCTGGGCTAGCTTGGCCCAGGATCTGCCTCTGCCACCCTTCACACTCTGTAGGAAAGGTGTGATGGCTCTGATTGGCACATCTGCCCCCAGAGCATCCCAGTCCTGCTACACTACTGGCCTTGCTCATGCTTCCTACTCCCTTAGCTGAGCCACACCAGCCCTTTCACAGCAACATGCAAGAGTTTTCAGCATCTGGCAGGAATCCACCTGGTTTTTTTACAGCTCTGTCTGTCTGCCTCTGTAGTCAGGCATTAGACAAAGGAACAAATTACTGTGGAGCATCTCATCACTACATATAGACTCCTCTGTGGTGTGCACTCAGCCCTTGGCACCTTGGAAAACTTGGAAAACTAATTGTGAGAGACTCACTGGGTGCCTGGGAGGAAAGAGGGATGAGCTGCCACCAAGTCCATGCTCATTTCCTTCCTACTGAGCAGCTGATCAACAGCAACCTGTTGCTGCCAGGAATTTGTCTTACATATCCAAATACCTTATATTGGTTTGGGAGAATTTTGATTTTTTTAATGAGTGAAATATTTTCAGTACTTGTGGCTGCAGGGAAAGACTTCCAAACTTGATTTGCTCAAAAATCAGAGGCCAAATAAGAAGAATTAGCATTTACTAGTTTTTGTAAAAAACTTTTCCTTTTTTGAAAGCCTGGCTTGGGGTTTTTAAATACCTCAAAACAGTGATACTGTGCTTTTTTTGGCTAACAGGACACTTTTAAAAAGCAGCTGTTGCAAAAACCAACCCGTGTGCGGTAAGTCACTACATGCATTGCCTTTGTCTGGGTTTGCTCTCCTTTCCCCTCTCCTTGTCTGGTTGATCTGGCTGGTAGATTAGGAGCACTGCAGGGCAGGGAGGATCCCTGTCTGTGTATGTGCACTGTGTCTTGACACTTGTAAAGGAAGCAAGTAATCATCACTCTTGCTGCTTTCATGTTCTCCTTGCACAATAGAAATAATTAATAGTAATAGCAATGCTTTGCCTATCTGCGGCTCCTTTCATCTGAAGACCTGAAAGTGCTTGACAAGCATTAATTAAATTAGCTTCCAAATACTTGGAGAGGGAGTCAGATATAATCATCCCCACTTTTCGGATGAGCACACAGGAGGAGAAGCTAAGGCTAACTGAGGGCTTACAGTTAGTCAGCTGAAACCATGTTTCTTCCATTGGGGGAGCTTGCTCAGCACTTACGCGGGAGGCTCTGGCTCTTTTCTGAGGTGCCCAAATGTGGTGCTTGATGTCCACTTTCTACTTCCAAATCATACAGATGGTGATCTGCCTCAAGTCCTGCAAGAGCTGGAGGAAGCATTTCAGGCACCGTTGCTCCTGAAGTTTCCCATTCGAGCTACTAGCCTGGCCTGGAAAAGGGGGAAGTTCTGTTGACACCATGTTGGCAAAGCCAGTATGATGTTGTCTGAGTTAGTCTTGATTTCAGAAATGTAAGCAGACTCCAGCATGGAAACACTTCAGCTTGGACCCAGGGGCATTGCAGCCATATTAGCATCATACTCCCTTTCACTTCATAATCCTTTTGGAGAGGAATCTGCACCAGAGTTGGCAAATTTGATCACTCATGTATACATAGTGTGGGCTTACCAGGCCTCATCCTTGCCACGTTCACAAGCCCTTACTTACAAAGAAAGATGCCAAGAGTCATGACCCACCTCTGGAGTTTTAGACCACAGTTATCTTCTCTCCTGCATATCTCTCTTAAACTGAGGGTGCTCTGCAGCTCCCAGAACTGGGAGGTGAGTGCAGGTGAAAGGAAAGACTAGGCAAGAGTTGGGCAGAGAGTAGGAGAAATTGTCAGTAGCAACTATATAAGATTTGGGACTCACATGGAATTATAAAACAAAGGCAAAATATGTTTTGGAAGACCACTCTTCAAAGTGATAACTGGGCTGGTGGAAGAGAGAGGGTTTTTTCCATAGACTATGAAATTTATAATGATTTCCCTTTTTAATTTCAGATCTGAAAGATTCCATTCCAAGAATGGCTCTCTGTTGTAACATAGGCTTGTTCAAATAGGAAGTACCAGAATCACTGAAGAGTGGTAGGGATGCTCCTTATTGCAAAGCTTTGTAGACACAGATGAAAGACACTAAAGGTGTTGGCAGCATAACCCATAAATCACATAATTCCACTGTTGGCAATTATCCAGGTTTCCACAAGGTTGTGACATTTTCCCCATTTGCTCCTTTCCAGACAGAGAAGTTGTCTGGACAGCAGGTAACTCCTGCCAGCTCCTCCACTGCACACGACGCCCTCCCATTTAATCAGCAGACCCCAAGCAAAGTGTCACAAGCCCGCTGGGAGTGTGCAGGTTAATAGCACTCCTGGGGATGTCTTGCCTGTCAGGGTTGAGTTTGTAATAGTTAGGAAGCCACTTGTATAGACAAAATGACATCAATTCTTTCTTTTCTGTTCACAGTGCTTGATACCTTCTTTTCTGCTACCTGCTTTAAATAGCCCTGGCTAGGTCTCCAGTGCTGGGGTTTATTACCACAACTCCCCTATTTACCCATAGAGAAAATGAGGCAATGATCTCATAGGTGGAAAACAAAAGGGCCTTGTTTCCTCTAGGGTAAGCAAGTAGGTCAGTGCTGCGAGACATGATGGAGGAAGATCCCGTGATGCCCATGAGGCATCTGGAGGAGGCTGGGCAGGCAGTGGAGGTACTCGAGGGAGAGCCCAAGTGGACCTTGGCAGTGGCTCTCCTCCTGGCAGCCAGCAAAGCTGGGTGTGAAAGGGTTTCACCAAGCAAGCAGTCACAGCATCCCTTCCACAAACAGTGAAAGTCCAACAGGACCCTGGTCTCCACTACCCTTGTGCTCAGGGCAAAGGCTGTGGGGCAGGGGGGCTGTTGCCTTGCTCCCAGCTCTGGACAGGGAGTTCAAGAGACCAGGCTGCCTTGCTGCTCGAGCTTCTGGACATTACCTACCCTTTGTATTTCCTCGTTTGTATAATAGGGTTAATAAACACACTCTGTCCCACAGTGCTGATGTAACATTGAGCTCTTTCATGTTTGTTAAGTGCAACAATGGGCAGCACCATAGAAACCCATAAATAATGTACCTTGAAGTTCTGTTGAGGTATTAGCCTTGTTTTAACAGTGCAGATATTACATGAGTTACCACATGCAAGAAGCTTCTCTTAATTAGGATCAAAACGTCCTTTTTTTTAGCTTTGTTTTAATGGCTTTTGAGGATGAGCACATTTCACTTGTCCAGCCTATTTGGTAATCTCTTGCAATCTCTTCAAACTTGCAGCTTCTTTCAGTATGCTGATCAATGGCTTCCTTCTCATTATTGCATTCATTTACGTTTCTCAAATTTAAATACCTTTGGGTTTTTTCCCAATGTATAATTGGTATCTCTAAAGTCTAAATTCAGCTACAATATTGTCCTTTGTTGTCATTGTGGTAGATACTGGGTTTGGTTCAAAACCTTGATGGAAGACAAAGAACCTGTGTGCTGCTTCTGATATAAGAGAAGCCCTTATTTCAGTTCCACACCTTGACTCAAGATTTGTCCACAACTGGTAATGTACCAAAGTAGGCCTTCTGCAAGGAGAACATCTGCACAGAGATGTACAGAGAAAATTATTCTGCCCTAATGATCCAGGCACCCATTGTGGCAAATGTCCAATTGTGACCCTGAGCTGGGTACATGGACTGAGCCCAAACGGCTGGAAGGCAATGCCATGGAGCCATGTGGACTCTGACATGGGAATTTGGAGGGATGAGTTTTCTCTCTGTCCTGCCACAAGGACTTCTGGGGAGATGTGAGTCAGGTTCACTGTGTCATATGTACTATGCATTACAGCTGCCCTTCTAATATCCTCACTGATGGCAGGTCCTTGTTATTCTTGGAGTTCCAGCAGCGTTTTTGTCCTTCTGTCTTCAACAATTTCAGTGCTGAGACTTGGAGTACTCCTGGGAAGCACTCTATATGACAAGGAAGCCTTCCTCACCAAAATCCTATCTGGAATTGCAAATAGAAGTTGTGGATGTCTTGGAGGGCAGGTGGTTTTTGAGATTTCCAGCCTACCGGTGTGAACTCAAAAGATTTGAGTAGTTCAGACACGCCTTTTGTGACTACCCAAGGCAACCTGGGGTTTATACATTCTGCTCACTGCTGCTGCAACTCAGAAAAATAATTAAAAAGTGCAATAGAAATTAGTTATCAGAAACATACTATGAGACTTTTGTATTTAACGTGTTCGTGGCTGGAGAGCATGGGAAAACTGATGAAGGGAAAGGATGTCTTGGTTAAAAGAGTGATATGAAATTTAGGAGGGTATAACTCAGTTCCCAGATGTACCACACACACTTTGTCACCTTGAGATGGTCACTACAGGCACAGTTCCAGGGCTGGTGGCAATACCAGCTGAGGGTAATCTTATGCTGGACACAAAAATTCTACAACCTGGACTGCAACGGAGACAAACCAACACAGCAGAGGGACTGAGAAGGGACACCTATGACTGGGAATTCTACTGCTATCTAGAAGAAGCAGAGGGAACAGAGTAAACAATATGCATGAACATCAACTCATTCTCTGCTCAATGGAGAATGCAAGCTGGGTTTCAGTAGTAGGCAGTCTGAATAAAGTGCTTGTTTGTGAGCTGCCTAATTTCAAGGAACTGATGAAGACCAGCACATCCAGCATCTCTCTTTATTGATTATACAGCAATCACAAGGTTAACCTAAGTATTGTAGTTAAATCACTCACATTAGTTGGCACGAGTCTGGGCTTTAGTGCACTAACTTAAGCTAATTATTGCAATCATTCCTAATGTACTTGAAAAGAAAGTTCTATCGGAGATGTTTCAGGGCTCATTCACAAACTGGTACTCAAGATGTTCACCCTTCAGACCTATGAACATTGCTTCTCATTACAAAATTTTGAAACCCAGACATGCTCTAATTTTAGCCTTCAGAGGGACAGAAAGTTTCAGAGGAGCCGGTACCCAACCCCTTCGCTGAAAGGATCCTGAACAAAGTGACAAACTTAATCCCATTACCTCATTGCTGGAGGGGAGCTTCCCAGAAATTTTCCTGATGCAAGGGTAAAACAGCTGTTCTTTCATCTTTTTCTGAGTCACGCCCACAGCACTTCTCCAGAATGTAAATGTGCCTGAGTTTAATGATGTGACAAGGTAATTAAGTGTTAATGTGTGGATGTAAAAGGTTTGCAAATTGCCAGATCTAGTAAGTGCCAAAGCCAAGCTAAGGCGTTTACCAGTCTTACAACATATTACTGATATAAGGTGGCATTGTCCACACATTGTTTCGGTTACATAAATAAATTTTACAGTAATAGACAAATAAATTAACTTCATATTTGAATTTTAAATTGTTATTCTAAGAAGAAAGCTACCAGGACCCAATCCTGGGTGCATGGGAAGCAATATAAAAACTAGGACATAGAACTATTTTATTTAAATTAATATAGTGCGGTCAAGTGCCAGCTCAGAATTGGACACTCCCCCTTCCTATTCCCCTATAGCTTGATCCTCTTGAGTTGTATGAGTCCACATATACAGAGATTTAGTTAAACATATTACAGAATTCTTTAGTTCCATAAAAGCAAACAGAGAGGAGGTAATAGCAAAACTGTCTAGATGAAACTGGCCCTGTACCTAGTCCTTAAATATCTCTAATGCCATGCCAATGGCTGATTTAAGCAATTGAACTCCACACAATATCGTTCAACGTGCACTTTACCCTATAAATAAACATAATTCCTATTCAAATGCAAAACACTTACTGCTTTATGACAATGAATATTTGCATAACACAGACACCCTGTTCTGAGCTCTCTAAACTCAGGTGCTTGAGTGACAGGAGATGAAGTTTGTAGCGTTCCTGGGCTCAGGACAGCTACTCTGACAGTGGAAGTATCCTCTGCAGGATGGTCCCAGACCCTGTGCAAAGTGGAATCCTGTTAACCTTCAAGTGTCACCTTGATTTTTCAGTTTCAAAGCCCACCAGCTGGCTTGTGTGTCCCACCCTAGTGACGTGTCTGATGGCTATGCCACCAGCTGGCAAAGCTCTGACTGTCCTGCAGTCATCGTCTTTTCTTTTGCTTTCCAATTACACCTTTTAGAATCACAGTACTTTTAAGTTGTCATCATTTGAGTAACACAACAGGGAAACACAACAAAGTAGTGGAGATGAAAGACGATTTTTAAGTATCAGTGTTTTAGAAGAGAGGAGGTAGACTGACATGAGAAGCCAAGAAGCTGGGCAGCATCTGTGGTTTGCAGCAGAAGAGCAAAGAGATGAGCAATGTCTCCAAGGTTATCAGGAAGACTGGGGGTACTGAATATCAGGAATTCTGTTTGTCCTATCACCGCTCCTCCTGCTCATTGTTCATCATTTAACTGACACGAGAAAACTAACATCACCATGCATCAGAGAGAACCTTACAGCTGAGGGACTCCAGTTACACAGCTCTGTCAAGCTGACCATTTGCACTTGTGTGACTGTATCCTTACCTACATATACTGGGCTTTCAGTCCTCATAGGTAAAGAGATGCAAAACATAGCCTAAATCCACCAAAAGTTTCTTTAGCAAAATACTCTATATGTTTGTGTGTCTCGGCTCTTAGTGCAGATGAGACCTACCATGGTCCAGACTGGGCTGCTGTGAACCTCACTTGTTTTTTGAGTTATTCTTGATTCTTGATTTCAGAGACACCGGCACACCAGTGATGGAGAGAGGTGTTCAGCACAGCTGACTGCACGTGTAGCCACTGCTGTTGCATGCCAGAGGGTGAACCTCACACAAGTGCCACATAAAACCTCATTCACATCACTGAGCTATGTCTTGGCTGACAGCATTAAACCTGTGACTACCAAATCCACTTGTGAAGTCTCTTGAACCCCTAGCCATGAGTAACCATTAGCTTTAACAGGAAGAGGTCAGATAGTTCTGGAGCTGAAAGGGGAATTTCACAGTTGTCAAAGCTTGCAATGAGTCTTAAGAACTGTATTCCAGAACTGCAAGTTTTTTTATGCCTTTAGTCCATTAAAAATTAGGAAGAGAGTAGTATGATTTTGCAAAATGTCTTGCCACCTAGGTGATATTTTTGGGGATGTGCTCTAAGTGGTTTAGAATATTCTATCCTATCAAGTATAGGTTTACACTGGGCTTTGCCAAGACAGTAACACAGACATCCTCTTAGAGGAAGTCGAACTATGAAGGGAGGGACTGATTTTCTAGAGAGCTACGTGCGCATGTTAATTACCAAGGTTAATAAAAGGGTGATCTTTGTGTGCCTCAGTTCTGAGGTGTCCAAATGAACAGACTTTATAAGGGCTCTAATTTCCAGTAATGTTTGTAAAAAGGGGCCTCATTTTGGGGACTCTAAAACTGAATATATTCAGATAACTTGCAATCTTAATAAATGGATCAGAAAATCCTAGAAATTGGAGAGGTACTGGCCAATTCTTTTGCTCTCTCTGGTAATGCTGGGTTATAACTCAGTGTTATGTCATTGAAAAAAATCTCTAAACAATGAAGGCAGCAAGATGCTAGCTTTAGAAATCTCAGTCATACTAAAATAGTTAAAATAAAAATTTTTTAAAAGGAGTTTTTTTATAGGGATGTCAAAATCACCAATCCCTCCTCTGCCTCAATATGCCATATAACCTAGTCTGGAAAAAAGAGGGCAAATAAGCATTCAGACTTCTAAAAACCAGAAACTGACTCTAGCCTGGACAGGTAAGTGAGCAATTTACGCACTCACCAAAGCATTGGCAAAGGTCCTGCCATGAGAGCAACCTCCTCCCTAGCCCTGCTCTGCATAGCCAAGCTATCTACCTATCCCAGTCCTAACCTGCTGAAAAGGAGGAGCTTTGCTCTGTCCCTTCCTTATTTATAACTTGTTGGGAGCTGGGAGGGAGGGAGGGGTGAGCTCCCTGTGGTGCGCCCTGCTGCTGCCTGCCCGCTGCCAACCTCGCAGTCACCACCACAAATGCCTCCTGCGCAGCACAGTGGCTGCCTCCGTGCCCTGGGGTTCCTCTGGCTGCTTGCAGTGGTGGAAGCAAAGACCAGAACATACTACCTTGGGATTGTGGAAGAGAACTGGGACTATGCACCATCTGGGAAAAATCTGATCACTGGACAAAGCCTCTTAGAGGACAAGTAAGTGACTGGGGGTTTTGGTAAGCTGAAGATCTGTCAACAGCTGCAAACAAAATTGGTTAACATGGTTAATATTGCTGCAAATATCTTAAGATGGCCTTCTTCTTGGTTTTATTCTGATGATTGTTGTCATAGGTGGGATTTCATCTTCAAGACAGGAGTAGACTTTGACTTGTCTTCCATCACGACTGATAAAGTAAGGCGATGGTTAGCGTGTATTTGAAGGGGATGTTAAGGAACTGATATTTGTGAAGAAAGCATCAGGCAGTGGGCTCAAAATCTCTTGTGTGTGTTTCATGAAGATGCAGGTATTTCTGGGACCTGGTATTCAAAAGCAAACTGCAACTTTGCTATAATCCAGAACAGCATTTTGCAATAAGACACACAAGTCTGTTTAACTGGCAAAAGACTAAGTTTTCTCCATGTGAGATGATAAAAATTGGGGAACTTGGTATGAAATTGTGAAATTCAGGTGTGGATAGTACCTATGAATGAGATACAAATCCCTACATGCCTGGAAAGTGTACAGCTGCGGGGACATTGATTTAGGAAATCTCTTTGATAAACATTTAGATACACAACAGTTAATGGTCAGATAGAAATCCTGGCAATCAGCTGTGCTGAAAATGGACTGTGTAGGTAGGAACTGTGATGAACGGTGCCTTGGCTAGTGGAAAACATGTGTCTGTTCTCATGTCCGCACTGCTGGGGTTGGCTGTGTGTTCCTCTCACATTGGAGGAGGTGGCACTGATCCTTGGTACCCCTCTAAAGAATAACTCGGGCTGGAAGAGACCTTTAAAGGTCATTTAGTCCATGTCCCCTGCCATGATCAGGTACATCTTCATCTAGATCAGGTTGCTCAGAGCCATGTCCAACCTGACCTTAAATATTTCCAGGGACGGGGCATCCACCATGTCTCTGGGCAGTGTGTACCAGTGTTTTACCACCCTCATTGTGAAAACCTTTTTCCTTATATCTAACCTAAATTGACTCTCTTTTAGTTTAAAAACATTACCTCTTGCAGCATGGGCTTCAAATACGTGTGGAAATATTTTTAATAATTCATTGATATCTTTGACATGCTAGAAATAGTTTGAGGGTCCTTCTTCTGAGTCTAGGATTGGGATTGGGGTGGGAGCTGTGAGTGAGTGAGTGAGTAGGTCCTGATGTCCATACCAGGTCTGGAGGCGCACTGGGAGCTGGATGCTGCATCCCAAGAGTTAGAAATGGAAGTGTCCTTTCTGACTTTTCAGGAAATCCCAAGCAATGCTGGATTTTTCTCTAGTGACCAATAATTCTAGAATCACTCTCAGCTGCATTTCATAAAGAAAATTATTTTGCCACAAGCAGGAGGTAAGAAAGAGTTATTTTTAAACACAAATTTATGCTTATACTTTTAATAGATAGAGGTCCTAGCTAGCATCCAAGTCAATAGGTGTTAAACTTTATAGGTAGAATTCAGGATAATAGTTTGTTCCCAGCCCATGAAAACAAGCTTTTCTGTCAAGGTTATTCCTCATTTCTGTTAAATACTTGAATTTCTAACTTTCCTGCTCTTTATACCAGAGGATAACTTTCTCCACTTACTAAACTAGAAAACTCACTATAAAATAGTTCTGCTTTAACTTGTACATCCACTCCAATACCATAAAGAGATTGGAACCTGGTTTGTAAATTGTACTTTTGAGGTTGTATGCACTTTGTGTTCCCTGAACATCAAGTGACACGTTTACTTTTAAGTCTGTGACACAAATGTGATGCCTTTCACAAAAGGGTAAGACAGGGAGGGAAGGTAGCTTGTGTCTTCAGTCATCACTGTAGTGTAATAATAACAGAATGCTAATTCCAAAGGATTTACCCACAGAGGACTTTAATGTAGACTATTCTTTCAAAGCTGAGGAGCTGTTTGCCATGAACTCCCTACATGCAGAATAATGAAGTGATTCTTGTTACTATTTTACTCCATTTTTAAATTGTATTGAGTTGAGCCAGGATAAAGTGCTATATTCTGGAATAAGTGTGTCTGCATAAGCATGTGGGTTAAATAGTGAACTGGTAATAACTATCTTGACTAATCAGTTCTTTAGGACAACCTCTAATGTAAATTTAATGCAGTATACTAATGGGCTACTTTCCAGCTAATTAATTGGTTCCTATGGATATTATAAACAATATAGTTCCATAAGCAAAGTTTAAAAATCAGTTCCTGGGTAATGACAGGAATGCATTTTGAGCCAGCTGTGTTCTGCAAGCAGCAGCACTCATGCTCGCTGAGCCTGGCACTTCTCACCTTGTGATGCATCCTCATAGCACCCATCTGATGGGGCGATGTCCCAGTTGTATTGAGAGGGAAGTGAAGATAAAGAGGTTGCAGACACACTGATTATCTTTAAAAGAGTTGGTGCATACACATAAAGCAATGGTCTCTTTGATTCCAGCTAGCCCAGAGAGATATAATCAAACCCACTTATTCTTCAGTATTTAATGAAAATCCTGAATTAGCAAGTCTGCAATGGAAAGTGTTAGGTTACTTGGATCAGATAGTGACACTTAAGAGGTGATTTTCAATGTTACTATGCCAAAGTCAACAATACCTTCCTCAGCTTTGAGTTTTTAGAAATAAAGAGGATAAAGGAGGCTTCAGTAGCTGAGGCGTGGGGCTGGAAATCAGGTGAGCTGATTCTGGCATCAGCCATGGCCGTGCTGCTCAGTTCCTGCTGTGTTGGTGCTGAGTGAGCTGCCTGAGGAGCCAGCAGTCCCAGTGCTGAGTGTGAGCTGAAAAGGCTGCCTCTCCTCAGAGCTGATTAGCCCAAATGCAGCCCTGTGTTAGTATAACTATTCTGCTTGGTTGATAATTTTTATTATGCCTTGTCTTACTGCAGTGCTCAAGGGCCAGCCTGTGCTGCTTGCACAAAACAAGTGTTTTGCTGTGCATCAGTACTTTTTATGTAAAGAGAGTAATGAATCTGTTCACATCCTCCCTCTGTCTTGTCTAATTGAGCCCTCAAGCTGTTCCACTAATTCTTAAAATTTGGAGTGTTATGAATGAAACAAAGAAATTTCATTCTCTGTTGTCCCTTTAAAAATTAAACTTATATTTTCTGAAGCACACAGGCCTTTGGAAATCGCAGATCCAAATTATGGACGCTGGGCATAGGTGAGCTGGGAAGGTGTTCAGCATCCCTTCCCACCTGATATAACTGCTGAAAGAGTTGCATCATTAAATCGTTCTGGACTGGCCACACAGGGTGCAAGGTGCTGTCAGTGCTGCTGGATGTGCAGCAGATTTTGTGAGTTAGGGCATGGATATTGCTGCAGTAGGAGGATGACCTTGGATGTTGCCTGTTCCCTTTAATGATCTCATGGGAAATGGCCTTTCCAGAGGAAAATACACTTAGGTGGTGTGGCTTGACGTGCGTCAGTCATTCTCTCCCTACTGTAGCTCAGCCCTCAGGATTAAAGTTTAGTTGATAATCCCTTTAAATTAATTTGATTCTAGTTCATATTATGGACACTTAAATCTTGTTCTGCTGGTGGTAGAAGCTAGTAAGTTTCGCCTGATGTAACAGCTCATTCCTTTTCTTTAGGCCAGCAATTCTACATTTATCTGGGCCAAGTCTTGCACTCACCAACACTAAGGGGTGTTTTTTGTTACCACAGCATCAAAATGGTTTGTGCAATTTGCCTACCAGGAGATCCCACCCAGACAAATGACGGTGAAACTGTCGTCACAGATGCTAAACTAATGGCTGAGTCATTATGCGGCCAAATAACCCAATTGCATCAGCAGAGATGATCCTTGTGGGAAGGGTCAACATCAAAAGGGCTTTCGAGGTGAACTCTGGGCTCTAATGAAGCCTGAGAGGAGTTTTGTTATTGACTCCAGGGGGAGCACAAGTTTATGGTAGGAGGGAAGCCATCATACCACACCAGTGACACCTCAGAGCTTCGTCTAAGGTTTTATGAATTTGATGATTTCCAGGACTTGTGTGGGTCAGAAAAAGCCTAAAACATTCTTTGAGGACTTTGTTTCTCTCTCTTTCAAGGACACACAACCTATTTTGTTTTTTGATGCTTTGTGGTCAGGGCACCACCTACAAAGGTGAGTTGGTACCACTGGTCCCCCTCCACTGACCATCCCTCAAGCACAGACATAGCATTGGGAGTCATGGTTTGGCAGAGGGTTACCCTAAACAGGTTATATGACCCAGGGGTTAAAACGATTGGGTCAGTCTGGAGCCATGGGCACTCTCCCAGCTTATTTCAACCACAGCAAAATTCTGAAACTCTGAGGTAAAAAAAAAAAGCCTGTTATAAACCCAGCCACAGAGTATATGAAGAGGGTAGAAGAGTAAGGAAGGTTTCACTACCAACAGATTTTAGGGAATAAATCCATAAAAATGCTTTTTAAATGTTAGCCAGTGTAAAATCTCTGGGACCTTAGTGAAACAAAAATAAAAGAAAGTTTTTATTTGCCTACCATTGCACCGAGGAGCATACAGCAGCTATGGGGAATGTTAACAACAGGAGAAAATTTGGGACTCCATACTTGGTATTATTCTGAGTGCAGATTTTTTGATACTCAGTGGTGACTACATCAGCAAATAAACTCAGGGGGCTTTGAAATAGTATCAGCAAGGATCTGTCTCCAGGCTACTGGAGAGCTGCTTGCTTGGCCATGCACACTGTAACACAGTACTCATGTAAGCACCTCTTGGAAAACATAACCTCTGTTAGGATGCAACCTTAAGATCAAAGGTAACATAATCAGGGTAAAAATGATGGCAAAACACTTATTCTGTGTGATAAAAGAAATAGGTGTAGAAATTACGCTTCACTCATAGTCCTATACGAAATGATGGTCCTGCCTGGAAACAGCAGATTATCTGCATTTCCAGTCTTGATTTGAAGTAGAATCTACGTGACACTCTTGTTTTAGTCTTTCTCTCATTTGGAAAAGTCGCACTGCTCATCATTGCAGGGAGATGGATGTCTGTAATCATGTTAACACTTATTTTAAGGAATTAGAGTTAATTCCCCATTAATAACTGCCCATTCCATTCATTTGTATTGTCAGCTTTTCTTGGAGTTTAGGAAATGTGGAGAGTGGTCAAGCAGCAAAATTAAATCAGGCACAAAAATAAAGGCAGGATTGCATGGCTTTCTTAGTCTTAACAAGATTTTTTATGTCCTGATTTGCAAGCCTTCTTATCTCTGTATGTAACCTCAAGACTGCCCTGACTGGAGGAAATAAAGGAGGGAATTCAGGAAACTTTCATGGATACAGCCCCAGAGAATGAAGTATTCCCTTTTCCTATTGAAAGTGGGGCTGGCTGAGCATCGTGACTTTATGCGCATGAAGTGAAGGCTGACAACTGAGTTAGAAGGAGATAGTTAAAATTTAGAGAAACAGTTCTTACAACAGGCAGTGATATCACAAGCCACCAGGAGGATGAAGAAGTTTGAAGTGAGTAGGGGACTATGAAGAGACAGGGAGAAGGTTTGTCTTCTTGTGACAAGAGAGGAATGGCAGATAATAAACATTTTGGCATTAGCTCCAGTGTGGGTATTCTGATGATCCTTGTGGGTACCCTTCCAGCCCAGAACGTTCTGTGATTCTGTGAAGGACTTTGAGCACTGTAATGTGCAGCACAGTAGCACCAGTAAAGAAACACAGAGCTACCAGGTACTTGCAAGGCTGAAGTGAGCACCCAAAATCCTCCTGGATGAAATGTGGCAGCCTGGGCACCTAGAGTGGGACTCACAACAACCAGTGTGCTCTGTTCTCAGGTTGTGAGGGTAACCAAAACGATGTGCTGAAAACATGTCTCTGTGCATCACCTATGCTGTGACCACTGCAGCTGATACCCATTGCACTGACAGTGGACTCTGCAGCTCTGAACAAGGGGATCATTCGAACAGGCCTCCTTTCAGAAAGCTGCCACTGGAAAGACTTCTTTTCCTGACTCTAGATGACTTCAAGTAGGAGACAAGCACAAATCCAGATATTATAGCATGGCTTTAGGCACTGAGAAAGTCTCCAGTGCCTAAGCCTGGAGGGTTTTCTCAGAGTGATTTCTTGAACTTCAGTAATTGACTGGATGTTGGGATTCCTGATCTATGCATTTAAGGGAGCTAGGTGCATGTCAAGCATTGAACATAGCCTGATCACAAGTGCATTTTTCTGGGGTACAGTTCTCCTTCTTCAGGAGAGACTCTGTATCCCAGGTGTGTTATGGGAGAGTGTGCAACGTTTTCTGGCCAGAAAGCCAAGGGTGTGAAGACATTGTCGTTATGGGGAAAGTATGGTGCCTCATTTAAAATCTTTGGTGGCTGATGAAATTGGAAAAAAGAAATCTGATGAAAAATATCTCTTGAAAATAGGGAGTTTTGAAAAAATCAGTTGAATAATTTTCTAGAGAAAATTTCTTACAAACCATTTTAAAAATCTCAATCCATAATTTGAATTAGGGCATGGCCACATCAGTACATTGCCGTGAGGTAAGGAAGCGTGTGCATTTACACTGAACTCCTACTGACACCACCTACCACTCTGTGGTAAAGACTCTTGCAGCAGCTCTTCCCCCCAGGCAGTGGAAGGTATCTTCTCCTTGGTGAAAGCAGTGTGACTTGCCAGGTCTTGCTATACACAAAGACAGTTATCACAGACCTGCAAATTCACTGAAAATCCAGATTTCTTGGCAACTCATTCCTTAACTATGCTTCTGGGGTGTTTTTATCTGACATACATTTTTCTGTGAAGAAGCAGACTGAGAAACTTCTGTCCCTTCCCCTCCATGCCAGCTGACTGTTTTTGTCACAGCAGTGTCACTGGTGATGTTTTAACTTGTGCCAAAGCTTGTGGCTTGTTATAAAGCACATTTTTCAAACAAAAAAGTATTCTTTTTGGAGGCTTTTATTTCTGGATCACTTCAGGGGGATGTTTTAGATAGTGACCATGGAGGTGTAATGACCACATAGGGGATGTTGTAAGTTACAGTGTCCTAGAAATCATAGAATCATAGAATGGTTTGGGTAGAGGGAGTAGTGTATCTTATGGTTAAGAACTTAAAGCAAGTCATACCTGTCAGCTCATGCAATATCCACTGCTTAGGTTGCTTGCACTTCACAAAAGCATCTGAACAAAATTGGTTAAGCAGGTGAACTGACCAGTCACAAAAACTCACAAGGAATATGATATTGCTGTATTTCTGCCAGTGATACTTCAGGAAAGTTTAGTTTGGCTTTTTTGTGAGTTAGTTAGGAAGCATGAAAGTTCAAAAAATCCACAGGGGATGAAAAAGCTCATGGACCAGGCAACTATGGTGAAATTGTTCATGCAATCCACTGCTGTGGCATAGCAAAGTGTTTCATTTCTGCCCTTATTGTGTGGTATGATTAGGGATTAAGAACATGGATCATACTTATCAGCTGTAACCTGGAGAGAAGTAAAAAAATGTATTTTATATCATCACAGTGGAGATGAACCTCAGTTGCCAGTATGAGGTTATAATTAAAAGGGGAAAACTATTTCCCAGTTGTGTAAAACATATTGACTGGGAGCACATCTGGCCCTAGCTGGAGTATTACATGCCTATTGTGTGAGTTCTTGTGTTCAGACTTCAAAAGAGATAGAGAAATACTGGCTTTCAAAAAAGAGCTTTGGGAAAGATTTGTGGCGTCAAGAATGTCAGTGTGCTTGGTCTGTCCAGAAGAAGGGTAGGAGGCAATTTAGTCAATTAATTAAAACTTATGCAAGTGTCTGCATAGAAAAGAGGTTCTTGATGGCATATGGCTCCTTTGATCTGAGAGAGGGCTTGATGGGAACCAGTGGTTGGACTGTGGATCTGGATGATATTAGACTGCAAATGCAAGTCAGGGTTCGAAGGGAGCAGGTATTTAAAAGCTGTAATATGTTAACCACTGACCATATGGTGGGTTCTCCATCACTTGAAGTTGCTATAAACATAGACTGTGGGATGTAGAAATTATGTATTTCATGCAAAGCATATTTAATGTTACTCTTCCAGGGAGTCAGACTGGTTGATTAGAATTGGTCTTATTGGCTTTTGAAAATACTTAATTTGATTTTCTTTTCCTTCTGAACAGTCATGCTTTTAGAGGTGAGGTTTCAAACCTTCAAAAAGGGAGAAACTGCTAAAACTGTACAGAAGGGCCTGAGTGGCCAGTCCTCAATGAAGACTTGTAGCAACTGTGCTAAAGACCAAACCTGCAAGTAGGTGGTTGCTCCTGTACAGAAAAGGGCTTGGACCCTGCTAGTCCTGTCCAGATTTACTCCTTAGCTTTAATTCCACCACCTATGTGATCTGTGCCAGGAAACTATTTATCTTCACTGCAAGCACCAGTTATTTGATCAATTCCTAGGGGAAATTTATTGTCTAAATTATTTTCCCTTCCCAACACTAGGTTTGCAAGTGTGTATGCAACAAGAGGAGCCAACAGGATAGGACGTGTGTACAAAAAGGCTATTTTTAGGCAATTCACAGATGACACTTACTCCCAGGAGATCCCCAAAGCAGCATGGCTGGGATTCCTTGGGCCAGTCCTGAAGGCAGAAGAAGAAGATGTCTTTATCATCCACCTAAAAAACTTTGCTTCCCGACCATACTCTGTTCATCCACATGGGGTCTTCTATGACAAGGACTCTGAAGGTAAAAGCTGGTTTGCCTTTTCCTCTCTTTTTCCCCTGGAGAAACTAATACCATGGCTAAAAGTTTGTCTAAGTATTTATTGTTATGGACATTGACATCAGAGTACTCTAGGTCACCCTCTCATAAACTCATTAATAATTGTAGCTAGTGACTAAAACCAGGAACTCATCTCTTAAAATTCTTTGCCGCAAACTTTCAACATCTGGGATAAATCCAGTACGAAAACAGGTTAGATGAGTCTTTGTTCCTGAATTATTTTACTAAATTATAAGTAACCAAAACATCTTCCCTCCTTCCTTCTACCTCTAGTCTATTTGAATGGATGGAGTTCTTGCAACTAAATGTTTTCCTCTCTTTTGGGCTATGACAAGCATGATGTACTTTTCGAAATACCAGATCTATGCGTGTGTATTTCTGTTTAGAGGATTGTGTGGATTTGCCTACATTCACTTCCCTTATCAGTTTTCTGTGAGAAGATACATCATGTTAGCTGACAAAATGCATAGATGACTGATGAAAATAAAGAAACAAGGAAAAAATAGAGCCTGTTAATTTTTAAAGCTTTTCCTAATGATAAAAACCAGGTTTTAACTTTCAGTATTTTTGTGACAAGATTGCCAGAAATGTTGAATTTTTTCACAATTTCTCAGTGATTCTGTGCTTGACTGCTGATGTTATTTTATAAATATGTGTTAGAATAGAATAAATTACACATTTATTTAACAAAAACAGTTAAGGGGGGACTGAAAGCTTTCTTTTTTCTTTGTCTGTATTAGGAGCACTTTACCCTGATGGAACCGGTGGTAAAAGCAAAGAGGACGACTTTGTTGTTCCCGGTGGAAATTACACATACACATGGCCAGTAAGGAAAGATTATTCCCCAACTTTGGCAGACTCAAACTGCTTGACTTGGATTTACCATTCTCACATTGACACACCAAGAGATATTGCATCTGGTTTAATTGGGCCTCTGCTGGTGTGTAAAAAAGGTACTAAGCTAGAAACACTGATAGAGCAAGCCCCTCTGCCAAGCTTGGCATCTTAACAGTCATTTTTGCTTACAGGTATAAACATGATGGTCTAGAGTCTATCCCTACCTAGCCCATAAAAAGGGGCAAGGAATAGATGGGCCATTCCAGCAGCATCCCAGGGTAGGTATTGTAGCTCTGGGACAACCCCCTCCCTACTCCCCTTTGTTCTTCACGAGAGATTTGCCTCAGCTGGTGGCGGGACTGCAGCATGCTCTGTGACCATCCTGTCGTGGCTGAGACCAAATATAAATGTTCCCAAACTGGGGTCATTTCAGGAAGAACAAAGAACTCATTACTCAGAACATGAAATTAGGGCTGGGCAGGCAACTTTGGCAATGGTGCTCACCTACTGGAAAGCCCAATGTTAGTAGTTAGTTTCCATAGAGTAATATATGATTATACATATCATATATTTATTTTTGACCACAAGTTTTATAACACAACCATATGGAGATGTGCACTGAACAGCCTGTCCTGTGTACCTTATAACCTGCTAATGTTGTGCTGGAGCCATCACATACCACCTTTCTCCCCTCGATCAGCTGAGCCATTGCCACGTCTGCCCCTGCACATGTGTAACTCTGCCACCTCTTTCCAGCAACTCCCATAGCACCAAATCAGCCCTGGTTTTATGTACAGAACATCTAAGTGAAGCAGGTTTTACATTTGAAGAAGAGAAAACTTCAATGTGGAAAGGACAGGCCCATTATCCAGCTTAACTCACACAATTAAAATGTCTCAGACTTATATTCCCTTGGAGAGCCTCTGAAATCTGCAGAACTGCCTGAATATGTGAAACTGAGCTGATAACTATGCAACAATATACAAAGCAAATTCAAAACAATCCTAGCCTGAAAGGCCAGGGTTAAATGCATATTTGGTCTTGAATATATCAATGTGGATATCTACGTAATGTTACTGCTCTAGTTGTCCATACAGTGGTGATGGGCACAAGACTGATAGCAAGGCTCCGAGCTCCCCCCACAGAAGGCAGGGGAAGCAAAGGTTTTCACAGGTTCTGAGATAGACTGAATGATTACATGAAGTTTACACCTGCCAATAGATAATAATAGACTCCTTGGTATCACCACTCCTATAATCTCAGGTTGTTCCCCAAATGGTCACTTGGATAATGATATTGAACTTCGCTGGAATAAATTCTATTCATCCTGCCTTCAACCTTTTAAAATTGAAGTATCTAGTCCTAAATAATTGTCGAGGATTCCTTGTTTGTCCATGAAGAGTGAGCCACATTTAGATGGCCGTTCTGGGGGTAGGATTCAGCAGCTGCTTCAATGCAACAGAAACGCAGGCTACCACTCACCACTCCTTAGTTCCTGGTCAAGAAAGAAGTCACTGGTTTCTGTCTACATCAGGCCCACAACCTGGCTCACTGTTCAGGCACACAGATACTGACTAAAGAGCAGGGTTTTGTGCAGCAGACCAAAGAGGGAGAAAATAGGACAACAGATATTGGCAGGTACTTGTGCTTATGTCAAATCAAAGCAATACTGAAATATCAGTTTGACTTAGACAAGATGAATGGCCTTCTGGAGGCGCTCATCTTTTAAAGTCTCTTGAAGGGGGGTCAAGATGTCTTAGAAGAGCAAAATTAGGTGAGATTCATCCTGCCCTGTAGATCATGGACAGAACACTGTATTTCCTTGAGTGCTCCGAGGTTATTGCCACTTTTAAAGTCAATCTTCTCCAAGGCTTTTTTTATCACTTTCCTTTTCGTTTGCAATTTAGGAACTGCAGATGACACCACAATAGAAGGGACTGGTGCTGCTAATGCTTTTGCCCTGATGTTTAGCATTGTAGATGAAAACTTCAGCTGGTACCTCGATGAGAATATAAACACCTTCTGCTTAGAACCGGACACAGTTGATAAAGAAGATGAAGGTTTCCAGACCAGCAACCGAATGCATGGTGAGAAGAACTCTTGAGCACATGGTCACCTACAGCAGTGACCAGGCTCTTTTCATTTCAGTAGGACTTTCTGTCCCCTGTCATGTCTCCCCTTTATCTGTGTCAGCAAGGAATGAGTCAGAACGTTGAAGTACTGTGTTGATAAAAATCTCTCCCTAAATAAAGCATGACACACTGGTTTGCAGAAAGGAGATTTGGCTTTCGTGCCCAGCTCTGCCATTTGTTTAACATTTTATCTTAGGCAACAGATTTAAACTATTTGTTTGTCCATCTGTGAAAAGAGAAAAGAAAGCTGCAGAGCACTTAGAGTTGTGTGTATTGGAAGGGTTCTCTAAGGGCTTGTGGATAGTGGGCTGGCTGGTGCAACCACTTCTGCCCTTCAGAGATCCACTGGCCGATAGTACTTTGTGCCATTTGGACACTTGGTATAAGAAGCTAATTCCAGATATTTCTGTGTATTTTGGTTGTTCCAGGGAGCCCAGGAGCTAAAATATTTTGCAAAATATGAGCCTCATTCTCCTAGCATCTTGATACATTTCCAGACATGGAAGTTGAGGAAGAGAGACCTGACTAGACTGATTTGACTGATATCATAGTTTTCTAATCTGAATTGCTTAAGCCTGGCATATAATGGTATATTTATGACTCAGAAAAAAGCAAATAGATTTCAGCCATGCTAAATAGCTGCAGAAGAAGTTAACTTCATTACCAGGCGTTTTTGGTGATGATTTGGCCTTTGCCCAGGAAGTTTTTCACAGACACAGACAGAGAATTTGAGGCACTTGATCATCCAGTGCTGTAAGCTGTATGTTCAAATTGTTACACTTCACCAAGGAGCCTGTGAGGACGTTAGTCGGTGTGGACATTCAAGCAGTTTGTTTTCTGGGCTAGGAAAGGATCACTCTTAGAAATGGGATCAAAGGCACTGGGCACTTCTCTTTCACCTCTCATAAAGTCTCATACTTTTGTTTTTAGCTATTAATGGTTATATTTATGGCAATCTTCCCGGCTTGGAGATGTGTGCTGACACTTCCATGTCCTGGCACTTGTTTGGCATGGGAAGTGAGATAGATATCCATGCTGCTTATTTCTACGGCCACACGTTCACTAATAGAGACCAGAGAGCAGATGTCGTCGGTCTGTTCCCAGCGACATTCATCACAGCGGAGATGACTCCCGGGAGCCCTGGGAGGTGGCTGATAACGTGCCAGGTTGATGAGCACTTGCGAGGTACGCTGTATAGATCTCCCTCATCTTTTCAGAAGTTCCAGCCTCTTTTCTGTTGGGAAAAGAAAACTAGGAGATATTTCCAGGGAAAGCAGGATTTGACACCTTTTTTTTTTGTGACCTTGAAACACTTTGAAACTATTTCATCAGACAAACATCATGAATATGAGTTTAGTCACCGCTGGAAATTATAACATGTTGGGCCAAATCTTTAGCTAGTACTAATGACTCGACTGCGTAATTCATATGAGGAAGGCTTGCTAGACACAGCACTGTCACCACGCTTTCTATGTAAACTGGTGAATTTGATGAGCAGTGAGAGGAGCCTTCATCACCACTTTTTGTTGTAGGTAACTACTTACACATTAAAAAAATCATGCCAGTTGAAGGAATTGGATGGTGATGTTGTGATACTTGTGTGGTGTGAGACCACAAAAGCACATATCATAAACTAGGTCTCATTGCAGTGGGCAATGTGTAATTATCACAGCAGAGACAAGTTGGGAGAATTTTTACTTCTGAGAGTTTGCACGGTGATTGCAGTGGGATTTGCATCAGGCAAAATAGATTTGATTCTCGCAAGCAACAAATACCTTTAGTGGAAATAACCAGCCTTTATTTCAATGAAATTCAAGGGGAGATGATGCCATTTTTCAGACTTCTGGAGGCCCTCTGATGCCCAAAATCATTCTACCATCCTTATACAAATTAAGCAATTGAGTAAATAAGCCAAAAGAGTGTCATGGATGTCTGTGGATTTCACTTATGGCATAAAGCACCACCTTGCAAAAGAAGGACATCTGACCCAGTGTAGGCAGAAAAGTCTTTCAAAACAGAAATTTGCTCTAGTAATTATTTCTAAGCTGTGTAGCTCTCAGAGAGTTTTGAATGTGCATTTGTATCCATGAGATTGCTGACTCTGCAGCTGGTCAGGGACTGTCTCCAGACTCTTTCTCCTCCCAGGTGGCATGGAGGCACTATATGATGTTCAGATCTGCCAAAAAAGCCTGTCTCAGCCTTCACCAATCAGTCACTTGAGAAGATACTATATTGCTGCTGAAGAAGTGCTCTGGAATTATGGACCTGACGGTTATGATAAATTCACTGGGCAGGGTTTGAATGCCACTGGCAGGTGAGCTTTCCTGTCCTCTCATGTTGTGCTTTAATTTCAGCAGTCTGTATGAGACTTCCCCAGTGATTTACCAGGGCTAGGTCCTGCACTGTTATTAATTTTAATTGAAAGGGGCAGGGAAGAATGGATTTACACAACCTTGTCAGGAAGTTAGATTCATAACTGTGATGCTTGGAGTTGCCTTCTGGAAGTGCTTATCTTGCTCTATTAAGTCCATGGAGAAAGTGAGACCCAGTGAGGCACACCACATTTAACAGAGTTAATGACCCTTTGTCAAGACTCCTCAGGCAGGTTTCACACTTCTAATCAGTGCATTTCAGAGGTGCCATAATGGTAGGATTTTCCCCACTTATTACTAATGAAGACAAACTGCATTGCAGTATCTCCCAGAAAAGCCAACAAGGATTAGAGATACATTGAGCACAGTTTTGCACTAAGGTAAGTTGATACAGATATCTCCCTGAATAAATTGGGGTTAAACATAAAAGTCTAATGCACAGTGAATGCTCATTTGTTAACTAATTCAAACAAGTAGTATCTCTCTTTGTCTGCTAGAAAAGCATATCCAAATGAGTAACTTGGTGGGTCATCTCTCCTGCATCTGGAGTAATAACTTTATCTGAAATGAAGGGTGCCACCTGAACTTCCAGTTGTTTAACCAGTCTGATTTACTAATTCCACAGTGAATCTGCAACATATTTCACACAAGGAACTGACAGAATAGGAGGGCAATACTGGAAAGTTCGCTATGTGGAATACACTGATGCAACATTCAGTAAGAAGACTTGGTCAGAGGACATGAAGCACCTGGGAATACTTGGTACAGTGAATACTCTCCTGTCCTGTCATTACATCAGATCTGAATGCAGAACCACTTGGATCCAGAGGGGAATTTAGTGCATGCAGTCCCCTCTTGTTTTGGTGGAAATATGTTAGAGAGTAGTTCTTCCAATAGCTTTCCTTACTCTTTTTTAAGGCCCTGTCATAAAAGCTGAAGTGGGAGATACAGTGCTGGTTACTTTTGCCAACAAAGCCAGAAGAAGCTACAGCATTATGGCCCATGGCGTAAGCTTCAGCAAGCTGTCGGAAGGTGCTCCCTACTTAGATGGTAAGTTTTGACTGTGCTACTGTATCATCACATCCAGAATACCTGAATCTAAAAATCTGCTGCTGCTCTGCAGGTTTTCCTTTTTTTGTGGATGCTAAGGCACAGAAGGGATTTGATTAGTTTGTGTCTACCAAACATGTGACAAAACCTGGGACTCCACAGTCTGCAAATGTGTTCATTCCCTTGGATATGTGCCAGACACGATGTCTAAAAGTAGTTGAAGTTTATGTTGAACAGAAGTCACAGGCACAATCCAATTTATACTAGTTCTAATCTAATACTGCTCCATTGCAATCAGTGGATCTCCTCTGGACATGCACCAGAATTATGAATCTTAGGATCTGGTGTGACAACCCTGCTGAGTCTTTAGATATAGCTATCCATGTGCTCTGGGCTGCTTCACTCCCAATTCTCTAATCCAGGCCAGGCGTTGCCCTTGCTTTACTGTCAGCATAGTCAGTATCAAAGGCAATTTTTATCCAATCACCCTGGAATGTGAAGCAGTGATAATCCATATTAATTCTCATAAATACATAAACACTGAAATGAAGCTTTTGCAAAACTCTTCTTATTTCGTGTAAGGACAGGATGTTTAACCCCTGAGTTTAACTATGAAATGTTTAATGTCATGTTTAATTGATAGGTACTTTTTACAGTCAGTGGCAAGAAACAAATTCTACAGAGGGTGAGACGTGCCATTTACTTTGAACACTAGTTTTAGGAGACAGTAGTTCATCCTCTGAAGATGTGATTCTGTCTCCATCATTACAGAAACCCAGAGTTTGTGTTACGGAGTAAGTCTGAGATGGCTCAGTTAAGGTGAACCAAATCCCATCCATAACATAAAGATATTCTTGTGGTCTCTGAAAAAGTTATTGCTGCATTTAAAGCACTGAAAAGAGAGGTAGTTTTCTGGTTGGCTAAATTGCTTTGTTTCCACTACAACACATCAAAAAGAAACTCATGGGACATAATCCCTCCTTTGAAAACTGTGCTAAGAGAACTAGGTCAACATGTAAAACTCATCATACAATAAAATCAATGCAAAAGGCCTTATTAAATTGTTTCTCTAGTTGCTGACCTTGCAACTCAACAAATTTGCCAGCAGGCAAATCACAAAAAAAATCCTGCCTTGAATTCAGCCTTGAAGTTACTGCGCAGATCCCAATGCCACCCATGTCTGAGGCAGTTCCCTGATGGAAATGCAGCTTCCCTCTGCTCACAGTCCTGTTGTGCTTTCATTTAACACTCCCTGGTAATAGTGCCTGTCAGTATTGCACACTTTGGTGTGGAGTAAAATCAAACCAAAACCTACAATTCAGCAGCCATGGGATCTGCACATCACTGGGTCTTTGAAGAGGAACCTGACTCCAGATTCATCAATAATCTTTCTGTCCCTTCTTCTCTCCTTTTGACCCTTATACCTTTGATTTCCATTATATGTACAAGTGTATACATGTAGAAGTCCCACAGGGGCTGTAGGTTTACACTGAAGCTAAATGATTTATCAAATGGTGTGCATTGTCTGAGTGCAGCTTATTCACATGAAAATGCTGTGCATAAACATACCTGCAGACATCTACAGATATTTGCAGACATATGTTTCTTTCAACTGTGCCTTCCGTGTTGCATTTGACACTTGTCCAGTCTCAGAGAGTTTTTGACTGCAAATCAATGTTTTCCTTATTAAACACTGCTGCAGAATAAGTCCAGTAGTATAAAATACTGTTGAAGCAGTACTCTCTAGTGCAATTTGCAGCAAATAGTATGTCTTCAAACATAATACTGCTATTTTCACTTGTGTCTAAGTTTTTAAGAGGATTCTCTTGCAGTATTAGAGAGGAATATTAGATCAGTTCAGTCTGCTCCTGCCTGACTCATCTGACTGCTTAGAAAATCCAGACAATGGCTGCTTAAGCATTAAACAAAATATCTGATTTGATCTTCCTCATAGCAAAGACCAGAAACGTTATGGAGCACTTTTTTTCTACATAGGGTGTAGGGCTGACCCCTTTTTCTGAACTTCAAGTCCCTTTTGTAAGTTCTCTCTGAGCGAATGTGAACACTCTTTTACAGTGAGTAAATTACATGAGGGGTGCTACATCCAGCCTTTGTATGGCAGCAGACAATGGCCCAAATCCTTTAAAAGCAGCCTCCAAAACCAGTAATATCTGCCGCTCTCTGGTGATGCTGACAAAAGCTCCTGTGCATTGCTACAAAATCAAAAAGAAACAATTACCAAGATATGATTTGTCTAGAATTTCTAAAGAGCCACAGCTACAGCTCTGCTCACTAATGTAATTGCTTTGTTGGTGCTTAATGAAAAGCCAGAGTCTGAATCTGTGCCACAGATAAATCTCATGATAGGGCAGGTAAGCTACAAATATCAGAGGAAGCCATTTAAGCACCAGGATGAGGTCTGCATGTCTTGTCTGATTGAATCCAGATAATCCAAGGCAGCGTCAGAAGTAGGTGAAGCAGCTAAACTTGTTCTGCGTGGAATGGGCTTGGTTGTCCCCATGGCACAGGACTTGGGTGAGATGTCCCTATGGCATAACTGCCCAGACAATAGGATGGTGTTGGAGCAGTGGTTGAAGGGAGGAGCTTCTCCACAGAAATGAGCAGCTCTGTCTGACTTCTTGTAGTCAGGAAGACAAAACCTTCCTATAACCTTGGTGCATCTCAATTTTCTTTCTGCAGGCTATCTGAAGCCAGGAGCCCATGTTAAGCCAGGTGAAACTTTCACATACAAGTGGAGGGTGCCTGAAAATGGAGGTCCAGCAGAGAATGACCCCCCATGCCTGACGTATCTGTACTACTCAGCCACTGATGCTGTCAAGGACACCAACTCCGGTCTCGTGGGGCCTTTGCTGGTCTGTCGGAAGAACACACTGAATCACGATGGGACACAGGTGCCAAACGGGAACATCTGCTTGTCCCTAACAGCAGGGTGGTGCAGTGGTGGGTTTCCAAATGAGCAATCTGCCCAGTTCCCAGTTTGGTTTGCAGAGATTAAACAAAGGTCAGTCCTCAGGGTAAAAGTTGACCTAAGGGGAATGTTAAGAAGGCAAAACTGTCATTCCCTAGTATCCTGGCTCATCCCTAGTTTTTCTATCTTTTTCATGCCATGAATGTTTTTTTTCACTCCAAGTAATGGACAATATATTTATCCTTCTGGCTGATGGAAGAGTCCCAATCCCTGTCTTTACACAGACTTAGTAAGAAGGCAGCTTCAGATTTTTGGGGAAAGAAAGCTTTGTTAACAAAAAATATTCATTCTTATTGAACAGACTTTTTTTAACGTCTTGGCTTCTCTCTTGGCTACAGAAAGGAATAGATAGAGAATTTTACCTCCTCTTTTCAATCTTTGATGAGAATGACAGCTGGTATCTGAACAAGAATATTGAAGCATTTACTGGAGATCCTTCAAAAGTAGATGAAAATGATGCTGATTTCAAGGAATCCAACAAAATGCATGGTATGAAATACCTAATATCTGTTAGTTATACCTTTCCTTCAGTCATATTAGGAAGATGGGTTGGCAGCTTTTATCATCATTCTTAGTTGACTGCAGTGCACTGGAGAATGAGGTGGAAAGATGTCAGTCAACTTATGTCCAGCTCCTGATGCCCTTGGAGCACATGTTGAAACCTCAGCCATAACAGCAATGAAGGCATCCACCTACCATACCTGGAGAAAGGGAATAGAGAGTAGCTTTTAGATGCAATACTCATGCCTATAAAAGGATATAATGCCAGAGACAGGCATCAACTGCAGAAGAAGCCAATGTGCACTACTTTTAGATTTCATCACTGGCCCAGGCACTGACTCAGACAATAAAGGTCCACTTGCTCTGCTCTGTCATCTCCCACTTGGGCAGTGAACACCTCTGGGAGAGGAGAGGCAAAGACTAAGAGAACGGCCAATAATATTTTAAAACATCACTTCCGAAGGTAAATACCTGACTTCAGCATAGATCTCCTCCAAGGTAACCCTGACATGACGGACTTGAGCAAATCACATAACCTGTCTTTGCTTTAGTTTTTGGAATGGCACTGAGGTTATATACTGTCAGAGAACCTAGTGCTTTCTGGACCCATCTATTTTATTCTTCCATTAGGAGATGGATCTCATACTAGAGTTTTGTTCTGTTACAGCATCTTTCATACATTGATCACAGACAGCATTTGAGGATTAGTGGGTTTAGCCTCATAACACCCTTGTAAAAGAAACAGATGCATTCAAGAAGTAAAAGTGGAAGTCAAAGGTTGAAATCACATAAAAAGGCTCCATTAGAACTAAATTTATAACCAAGGCTCTTTGTGGCTGTCTCCATAGCCTTAATGACCTTGTTATACATTCTCCAGGATGACAGGAGATACCTAATTTATACATTTATCTGGTGTCTGGGAGGTACACTGAAAAGCATAGAAGTGCTGTCTTACTGCAAAAGGCTTTACAAGATTTTACAGGCTAAAAGGAAAAAGGTAGAAACTCAGAGTTTATAGGAATAACACTTAGATATTAATTTGGTGTCCTCCAATGCTACCTTTGCTTCACAACATGCCCTTTAATTAATGCTGTGACTTGCTGAGTTCTCTTGCTGGGAAGGTGGTAGGAGGCTCTGAGATGAGTTTCTGTGGACTTGCTGCTAACAAGGATCTTTCCTTCTCCTCCAGCTGTTAACGGCTACTTGTATGGTAATCTGCCAGGACTGACCATGTGCAAGAATGACAAAGTCTCCTGGCACCTCATCGGGCTGGGCAGTCACTACAACATGCATGGGGTTCATTTTCAAGGAAACACCATCGACCTGAGAGGGACAACAAGGGACGGGCTGGCCTTGTTTCCTCATTTATCGGGGACAGCACTGATGCAGCCAGACCGTGTGGGTATGTTCATGAACTGATTTTGGTGGTGTGGCACTTACAGAGAGCAGTCAGTGAAAATAATAGTCAGTGAGATGCTCTGCTCTGCACCAGGACCCTGAAAGCATGAAGACTGTGGGGACTTGGTGCACCTGAGAATTCCAGCTGAGTTACTTTTCTGGGAAGGTGCTATGAATCAAACATGCATGTGCACCCAAGAGTGGAGGCTTTAATGACCTTGGAATGGGCAGAGCAGCAGGCAGAGAGATAGCTAAGAGGATGCTCACAGAACTTCTATAATTCTCAAAACAGGCATTTTTAGAAGAGCAAATTCACTGCTATGTGGATAGTCAGTTTAATTTATTTCAGGACTTCAACAATAGCTTATCAATAATAGTCAGTCTTAAGGAGTTTCTTCAGAAGTATACACATTAAAGATACTTTCAATTCTCATGGGTAATCCAGTGATTCATACTTCAAACTAAGAGGGGGTGAATTGTTTGCGGGAGACTTAGCAAATAAGTTTCATAACAACGACTGCAACGTTACTTTGCTTTACATTGGTGCAACTCTGTTTAAATAAACAGAGTCATCAGAGCTGTGCAAGGCTATGCCAAGGGCCATCCTTGGCCGGAGCACCTGATAGAAATGGATGTTGGTGTCGCACACATGCTGGGTTAGGCCTCTGGTGCAAGTGACAAAATAAGACAAAAGGTACTTTTCTTATGCATATCCCAAACATTTCCACAATCTGCCATGAAACTGCAGTGCAGAACTCACACAAAACAACTAATCTAAGAGATTATTAATTTTTTCCAGTTAACCTTCTACAGGCAATAAGGGAAATGGAATGATTTATCAGATCTTTACAATCACCAATGTATGCGACTTTTCTTAACTGCATGTTATTTTCCCTTTTTCATCACTTTTGCCCTAGAAGCACAAGGAATGGACTGAGATCTGGTCTGGACAGAACTATGTTTCTAATTTTGGTTCCATCACTGACGCACATGCAGACCAGCTGTGAAAGTGCTTTCCTCCCTCGCAGAGTGCTAGCAGGTGGAGGTGTATAGGATAACATAGTGGTCAGCTTCTGCTTGAGTAAATGGGAAGGAGAGAAAGAGAGTATTAAAATCTGCCCATGGACATGTCAAAAGATGCTCCCACTACTGCTGCAGCCTTTGACCATCAGAGCTGAAAAACAAAAAAAAAGCCCATGGTGGCTTGGCCTTTTGTGGAGGGAGTACGAAGGGTCAGAAAGCTGCAGGTTAACTCAATTGTTTTTACACCATAAAGGTGCATATCAAGAAATTGTTATAAGCAGGCATTCTTGTACAGTGGGTCTGTGTCTGTACTGCAAAGAGGCCTCCATTAGCCTACAATTGCAGGGTCTGAGTGGAGAGTTCCTTGCAGCAAGGGCTGGTACAGTGGCTCTGTGAACAAGGACAAGGAAACAGCATCTCTGAAACACAGCTCATGTCTCTCCATGCCTTTACAGAGTAGTGCAATGAGTGTTTCCTCCCACGTCTTCTCGTGTTCCTCATGGGCATGTCTGCAGCATGGGCAGCATTGGTGAAGGCTCACTGGCAATCTTGTTCCTGCTGCCAGACATCTAATCAATTGCTTTTCAGAGTTTCCTTGGCCAAGCCAATCAAGCTCAAACTGGTAGAAGTAATTTATGGTGTTTTTCGAGCAAAAAATAGAGCAGACTAGTGGTTCATACAGAGCAAAACAAGGCCAGGTCCTGCTCATCGGTCACAGGGTCACAGGCTGGGGGAAGAGCAGCTGGAAAACTTCTCAGCAGAAAGAGACCTGTGGGTGCTGCTGGACCCTGCAGTGTGCCCAGGTGGCCAAGAAGCTCAGTGGCATCCTGGCTTGTATCAACAATAGTGTGGCCAGCAGGACTAGGGCAGTGATTGTCCCCCTGTTTGCAGCACTGGTGAGAACACATTTTGAAACCTGTGCTCACTTTTGGGTCCCTCACTCCAAGAAAGACATTGAGGGGCAGGAATGTGTCCAGAGAAGGGCAACAGATCTGGTGAAAGGTCTGGAGCACAAATCAGAGGAGGAAGGACTGAGGGAGCTGGGAGTGTTTAGCCTGGAGTAAAGGAGGCACAGGGGGGACCTTACCACTCTCCATAACTTCCTGAAGGAGAAACCAAGTGGGAGGAGTTCTCTTTGCCAAGGAACACGCCATAATGCAAGAGGAAACAACCTCAAATTGTTTCAGGGAAGGTTTACATTAGTTATTAGGAAAAATTTCTTAACAGAAGGGGTTGTCAAGCACTGAAACAGTGGAACACTGTGAAACACTGAAACACTGAAACTTGGTGCCCAGGCAAGTGGTGGAGTCACCATCCCTGGAGGTGCT
The DNA here is from genome assembly GCA_013396755.1 of Sclerurus mexicanus. Lineage (NCBI taxonomy): Eukaryota > Metazoa > Chordata > Aves > Passeriformes > Furnariidae > Sclerurus > Sclerurus mexicanus. The sequence continues at coordinate 447,907 of VWZF01002195.1, forward strand.
TAGAGACTGTAGGTGTGGTGGTTAGGGACATGGTATAGTGGTGGACTTGGCAGTGCTGGGTTCATGGTTGGCTAGATGATCTTGGAGGTCTTTTCCAACATAAAACATTGTGTGTTACTATATAAACATCCCCTTGCTTGACTTTCCATACAGTATCACAAATTAAGTAGTTCTGAGGACAGATCAGAGATGTACATAGGGCCTAATTTGCCAAGCTGCTTTTCAATTTTTTAACCGCTTAAATCTCACGTGCTTTTCTTTCCAGGCACATTCAAAGTGGTTTGCAGGACTTTTGATCACTTTGTCGGTGGGATGAAGCATCTCTACGAGGTCAGCAGCTGCCGCAATACCACCCGAGCCCAGCAGCAGTACAGTGCCATGAGGCTCTACTACATCGCTGCAGAGGAAGTTGAGTGGGACTATGCCTCAAACAAGAGCTCGGCACTGAAAATTTACAACATCAGCAGCAATGAGGAAAGGTACCCAAAGGAAAAAACACTTGTGGGCATGGGGCACACTCATAGTGGAGGGGTAACTTTGAAGAATCATTTCATGAAGCCAGCCTTGTACTCTTTAGGAGGAACTCTTTCCTGAAAAAAATAAGAGAAAACATTTAGAAAGTCACATCCTTTCAGACTAGACTAGTTCATAGGCACCAGTTTCAAATGTTTTCATCTCAGTGTGTCTAGTACTGCGGTTGAACTCAAGGCGGCTTCCAAGTCTTTAAATCCATGTGTGTGTTTCGGCTCTGGCTCAGCCTTACAGTGATGCTCCCCAACACTGTCCTCTTCATCACTCTTCCCAGCCTCCCCATTCCCATGCTCTGGCTTTCATAGAGGAGAAACCCAGGTACCTGTCCCAGATGTGAGTCCCTGTAGGCAGTGCCAATGCATGAGGGAGGTGCTGAGCTTGCTTCTCTGCAGTGTGGTAGCCCCTATCTTCCCTGAAAAGGTCAGAACATAGTAACCCCTACAGGTGAATCACATCTCCACTGCACTGTGCTAAGGAATCAAAAACGTATGCAGAAAATACACGTTCCAGATCATATTGCATAGACTGGGGGCTTGAGGGTATTTTAGTGAAAGAAAAAGTAACAAGAAGCATATTTCAAAAATAATCTTAGAAAAAAACATCTGGGAAACTGATCCCTGTAAAGAGGAAGAGGAATCTGTGAAAAATATACCTAAAGAGACACAGGTGATAAAGTGAGTTTAAAGAAAATACTAACACCAGTACTCTCAAAGGCTGCTGTTGCAAATACAGTCCATTACGACAGTAAGCAGTATCCCTGGGGCATTTTTTAGCTTTTATTTAGTATGTTGTGAGCCAATCTTGCAAATCCCCTGCCGGGGTCACCTTGGAGATGAGCTGCCAGGAGACAGAGCTGCTCTCAGAAGAGGGTGAATGCTCTGCCATGCAGCAGATGGTGAGTGTCCCCTGCTGGCGAGTAAGCCCTCTGGGATCCCATGGGAGCAGAAACAATTTGTGGGTGCCTGCATAAACCTGGAAGGCACAAAAAAGCATCCTCTTCCAGGTGCAGAAGGGAAAATACTTTTCTCACTTTACTGTCATGCTGGTAAAGCATCGAGCCCTGCACAGTACACAGCAGCAAGAGGGCAGCGTAAAGCAGCTCTCTCTTATCTCAGATGATGGCATTTGCTTTTGAAGGTCAAGCTTTGATTATCATTTTCCTGTGTCTGACTAGTAGCCAAGGTAGTGAAAGCAGCCCTTGTGATAAGATGATGCAGGTTTTCAGGGAGAGGCAGTATCTTTCATTGGAGAGCAGCGGGAAAGAGCAGCTGAACTCACTCTTATCTTGAACTTCACCTCTGCTCTTACAGCTCTGCTGAAGGAACTTTCAAAAGTTTGTGATGAGTGCAACTTATCCTCAGCTTTACCTTTTTGGAGCTATGCATTTAGTGAGGACTATCACTCATTATTTGCTGTTTAAAATCTCTCAAGGGCTTCACATCAATCATCACGTTGGATCAAGCTGTATATTCTTAGCAAATCTATTGCGAATAACACAACAGTTACTAGCTTTTAGATACGTAAGGTTCAGTGCTTTTATTGCCTTTTTGTTTTGCAGCTATGGACATGTTTTTCTGAGCCAAGCAGAAGATCTGATTGGCTCAAAATACAAGAAGGTGGTTTACAGAGAGTACACAAATGGCAACTTCACGCATCACAAAGTGAGGACAGAAGAGGAGGAACACTTGGAAATCCTGGGTGAGTAGCTCTCACATCTCACAGACCAAGCCTGACCAGTGAGAGGATTGCTCTCCAAAAACTAGGAGTTTTCCCAGCTTTATTGAGATGGAAAACAAGGAACACTGATGTCTGTTCCAGGTTATCAGTGATTTTATAGACAATTTATACAATTGCTGAGTGTAAAGATTCTTTCAAAACTAAATAATTTATTCTTGAACACGAATAAGGACTTTCCTAAGGAGTACTAACAGGGAGGATGCTAAAATGGCAGTTCCAGGATTCACCTTAGCTTCAGAGCTTCCAGCATGGAGGAGACTCTTGTAAGAAGATTAAGACAATATAAAGGGGCTGGGTTTGTGTCTGCAACTGGGCAAGACATAATTTTACACTTCATAAAATAACCATCAGCTCTGGTTTTTATGGAGTGAGAAGTGGGCAACAACTAGTCATAAAGCAGTCACAGAATCAGAATATCCTGAGCTGGAAGATCATTGAAGTTCAAGTCCTGGTCCTGCACAGGAGAGCCTCAAGAATCATGCCATGAACCTGTGAGCATTGCCCAAACAATGTACTTGTTAGGCCTAGTGCTGTGACAACTTTACTGCAGAGCCTGTTCCAGTGCCCAACCACCCTCTGGGTGAAGAACCTTTTCCTAATATTGAACCTAAAGCTCCCCTGACACAGCTTCATGCCATTCCCTGGGGACAACACTCTCTAGGAACATATTTGATATTTCCTTTTTTTTTTTTTTTTTGCAGTACAAAAGTAAAAAACATAGTTAAAAAAAGAAAGGCATTTACCAGCTTAAGAAATAAAATTTTAAAAAATATAAATCCACCCACAAAAATTTTCCTTAAAAACAAGTTGTCCAAAAACCTGCCTCAAGAGTGAACAATACTCTTCATTGACCAAAAAGAAAAGAAATTATTTGTATATATGGAACTTTCCATGAGCTGAAATAACAAATCAGTTCTGATGGCTTTGCTGAAAGAATAGAAAAGCCCAAGGGTTTTGAGAAAAACCTTGGCTCCACTCCTAGTCCAACCTATTGAAAGTTTACTGAAATCAGAAAAGGAGAATTAATCACAAGCATTTTCTGTTTGAATACAGGGCCGTTACTCCATGCTGAGGTCGGTGACTCTGTACTGATCGTGTTTAAGAACAAAGCCAGCAGGCCTTACTCGATAAGTGCTCATGGTATAGAAGAAGTGGGTTGTGAGGACCAGATTGAGACACCAATTACCCTACCTGGTAAGGCACCTTTCTTTTTTTTTTTCTTTTAAAATCTCTTTTCTTTGAGCCACAAATGCTGTATATAAAAGCATTTTAACACATGAATGATAATCCCTTTTTCAAGCTTGCACATACCTATATGTCGACTTAAGCATAATACTCTCAGTGTTTTACTCAGCTATTATTCTGAGTTGTTATACATGTAGGTTCTTGATCAAGTGAACATGTTTGGGCAGAGACTGAACCTTCATTCCTATCAGGGATAGAAACAGGAATGTAGTATCACTGGACCATAATCAAGGCAAGAGAAGTGTAAGACAGTGCTGCATTTGGCTCCAGGCTCTAACAATGTTTTAAAAACTTTCAGACTCAGTGGTAGAGTTGCAGATGGCAATATTAACTCTGCCTCTCTTTTAAGCTACACAGAATTGGCATTTGCATTCAGAGCTGATGCATAAAATGCAAAATGTAGCTGTCATATGAATTAAAAGTCCTTGAAAAAGTATACCAAATATGCTTCAGTTGCTAGTGAGGAAAATAGTGAAAAATAGTTCTCACAGCATTGATATTTTTTATATAGAAAAATTCCCATGGAACTTTTTGAACTTCAACTTTTGTGTTGGGTTTTACATTCTAGTAGGAATTGAAACGCAAACCCAAGTATTATAGTCAATCCAAAATGTACATACTTTTGCTTTCCAACACCCATGCAATTTTTTTCACAGTGTTTGTGAGTATTTGTGTGAAACTGAATGAAAAGAAATTCTGATGTAATAAACCTTTTCGCAAGCTGAAATTTCTTTTCTCTAAGCAGCTGTGTCTGTACAGTATAACCACACAGAAACTCATGGCCAAATATAAGCCAACATCTGTGTTGCTGGATTTTGGTTAATACATGGGGACAAAAAAATAAAGTTGATTTATATGATTCCTTTTTTCTGTTATTTGGTCCGTGATGTTGGTGCTGACAGTAGAGGTGTAACACTGGGAACACTACTGTCATGTCTCCTGTGTCCACATGGGAGCAGGCTTGGGATGAGTTAGATGCCACTGTTGTTGGTACTGTTTGCAGATCTTTTCCAGGGCAATCTGCCTTCGTTTACATCACTGGAATCTCCGGGAAGGCAGAATCATATTCCTATCCCATTGCTGCATGCTTCCACAGATAGTTTTCATGCAGATCATTTTTTGATGAGGAGGGTGGCAGATCTGAGCTACATACTATTCAAAGCCTCTAATACCCAGCTGCTCACGGTAAAATTGTTCTGTCTGTTTCAGGAGAAATAAACACCTACAGGTGGAATGTCCCAGAACGATCCGGTCCTGGCAAAACAGATCCAAACTGTATCACTTGGGTTTATTATTCAACAGCAAATTTTGTAAAGGTAACCAAGAAAGGGCCAATAAAGCTTACGTTGCTTTGGCTGAAGCATCCCACCTTGCATAATGTTTCTGAAAGAATTCTGCTTCTCATTTGGGAAAAGACCACAGGCTAGAAGAGCTATTTACAGAGCTAGATGCTTTGTCCTCTTTGATAACAGTTGCACATGCCTGGGCAATTTCATCTACTGAAATTCCAAGGGATGCACCATGGTAATGTGATTTCCTCCTTAAAGAATAGTTGAAGGGATTCTGGGAGAAGGCAGAACATTACACAAGATCACAGAATCACAGAATGGGTAAGGCTGGAAGGGACTACTGGAAGGCATTGCTTTGGTAAACTAACACAGAGACATGCAGAGAAAGAAAATTTTCATCAGACAGAGTACTGATTTTTTTTTCTCATCTGTTAGTAAAAAGGAATTTAATCTTTAATTAATCTGTATTTATTTCATAACTGGATGAACTGAGAATCTGTAATACATATATTTATTTTATTTCAGGACACATACAGTGGTCTGATTGGGCCCCTCGTAGTTTGCAGAAAAGGAACTCTAGATGAAAGAGGTCTAAGGAAAGACATTGATCGTGAATTTACTCTTCTGTTTATGGTGTTTGATGAAAACGAATCCTGGTATTTGAAAGAAAATATTGAAACATATCTTCATAAGAATCCTGATGATTTTAATTCCACTGAGAACTTTGTAGAAGGCAACAGCATGCATGGTATGTAGGACTCGGTGGCTGCAGCCAAGAGGACAGAGGTTTATTTTTCATAGCCCTTTTAGGAAAGCTTTGGACTTAGCCTGCAGTTACCTAACCATGTGACAACTTCATAAACTTCAATGCTGGAAATAAAAGGATTTCATGAGGCCCAGACGATATTTTTCTAACAACATAATTTAGTCCTATATACTTAGGAAGAGGCTGGCCTGCCAGACTTTCCTTGCCATTTGGGAGTCTTGTTCCTTGCAGGCTTGTCGTGTAGAAGTGTAAGGATGATATTTTAAAACAGCAGCTGTAGTAGCAAGCAGCCCAGGAGTCAGACAGAACAGACTGGATGGGGACATGAACAGCCCTGGCAAAGAGAACTTCTCTTTCTACAGGTGGTACCCATTTTGGGCAACAATTCTATTTCCTCTTTTCCCCTGTAGCTTCTCAGCATAAAACCTATTTGTTCAGGAGTTCAATCTCAACCAGTTAAAAAAAATTTAAAAATCGGTGCTTTTGAAGACAGAAAAATGTTTGCTGATGCATACTTACATGATTTGGAAACTGAAACAAAAGCATGACTGTCTCCTTGCAGTGGCAGTGGGTCACTTTGGAGAGCCCTTGCCCTGATCACACATGCCTGTCCCCTCTCTGTCTCAGCAGCCCTTCTTCCCTGAAAGTCAAAAGAGTGTCTGAAGTGGAGGTTATCATGACCCATACCACAGCCAGTCATTAATCATCCCTATTTTGTCATTCTTCCAGCAATCAATGGGAAGATTTATAACAGTCTCTTGGGTCTAACAATGAATGAAGGTGATAGGACAAACTGGTATTTGATAGGAATGGGCAATGAAGTGGATATCCATACAGTTCACTTTCATGCACAGACCTTCATCTTCAAGGTTGGTAATATAAAGTAAAACCTTTATAGTGTGATGAGAAAAATCTGAAAACAAAAAAAAAAACAAGTTCCAGCCGGGTTTTGTACCTTGGGCACGGAGCTCTGAGCTGATGCTGAGATTGGTGGGAGTTTTACATGTGAAGGAAATAGAAAATTAATCAGATCCTTGCAAAGCTTCTATAACTCTGAGCCTGTTATGAAACATGAATACAGGGCACTATTAGAGGACACTGTTTAGGTGGGTTAAAATACATCTTTACCCATGGATATAAGGGTAAATACAGGGATGAAATTAGAAAGAGTTATGCCTGCTTAGAGTGTGCTTGTATGTTGTGACAGCTTGCCACTAGCAGGACTACCTAAACAATTTGTATTTCAAAGAAATTCCTGTGTTATCCAGTACTTGTAGTCATCAGGATGATTCTCCTGTTGTTACTTAACAGATTAAATGAGGGGCGTCCACTGCAGTTTTCCTGGATGAGGCTCACTAGAAATGCACAAGAAGAAGCATTTGATCTGTCTTGAGGAGCTGGAAGTTTACCTAAAATATTTCAGTACCTGTGGGGTATTTGAGGAAACTCTCTCATTTTGTCTTGCCACAGACAGATAAGGACCACAGAGGAGATGTGTATGACCTTTTCCCTGGGACTTTTCAGACAATTGAACTCGTAGCAGAAAACCCTGGAACATGGCTTCTGCACTGCCATGTAGCCGATCACATCCATGCTGGCATGGAGACAACCTACACCATCAACAAATCAGGTGCAGTATCAGAAACATCCTAGGACTCAGAGATGGTATTGCAGCACAACTGGATGGAAGGTGGGGAGGAAAGGCAGAGAGCTAATGTCACCGCTGCACCCTGCACATTGGTGGGAGGGAAGCATCTGTATGTTACTGCCATGGCCAGTCAGCATCATCTAGGGACAGGACAAACACCCCCATGATGTGGCAAAGACACTAATCTTTGCTGCACTGTGCAACTTAAAACCAGTTGGTTCTTCTCAAGGGCTCTTCTGAGACAGTGGCAATCCATGAACTATTAGTCATCCGCAGGTGGTGCAGAAAACATCTGCAAAGCTGGTTTTCAGCCCTTTTGTCACACGGTGTGGCATGTTGCTGGTTCTTCTCTGCAGCCATGGCCGACTCACAGAGATATCTGAGCTCCTCCCTGCAAAGGCAGAGACCAGCTGAGGTAAAAGATACTCTAGGAAATGATTTGTCATCTTGCCCAAGAAATAGGTAATCCATTGACTAAAAAAAGTTGGCAGACCTTTGGAGTGGTGCTGGACCCTTCCACCACAGGGGAGTGAAGCCAAAGGTACTTTGTGAGCCTCTTTCCATCACACAACTTTACTAAACATCTGGATCCAGCATGTCCTGCCTGGGTCCCCACTGTGCTGTTTACACTCCTCTGCAGGGGTTGCAACAGTGCCAGCCAGCACACCTCATACCTGTAACCGTGTAGCAGCAGGATGGAAAATGCATTGGCCAAATGTAGCCAAAATATTCCTTCCTTGGATAAAGTGAATTTATTTTACACCACATATTCATGTGGGCTGTGAAATTTCAAATGAATGAGCAAATGTGGAACTGAATCACGGAATGGTTTGGGTTGGAAGGAGCCTTAAAAATCATCTAGTTCCAATCCCTCTGCCATGGGAAGGGACACCTTTCACTAGGCCTTGAACACTGCCAGGGATGGGGCATCCACAACTTCGCTGGGCAGCCTGTGACCTCAGCACCCTCACCACCACATCATAAAAAAAAATTATTTCTCATGTCAAATCTAAATCTCCCCTCTTTCAGTTTAAAACAGATAGCCCTTATGCTGTCACTACAGCGAATAGTGAATTAACATGCCTACAGAGAAGGGGGATGTTGCCCATGGAGCTGCCCAGAGCAACAGCTGTGCTGACCTAATCATGATTTCTATTCAGATCAACAAGGAAGAAATAATTGCATAAAATCAGCACTACTTTTTTTCAAAAGAGAAAAAATTATTTATTCAGACTTTCAACTTAACTGTGCTTTCATTTTATCTTTTTTCTGCACAGAGAGGGAAGATCCTTCAGAAGGAGGACTCAAAACTGGAGCATACAATACAACTACTTCAACAAATAGAACTACTGGAGAGAGTAAGGATTTTCTTAAATGTCATTTAAAACCCTTCAGACTCATGCATGGATTTCTCATTATCAACTTCTCTTTTAACAGATTATGACAGCAAAGGGGACAACTTTTTTGGCAAAACATTGAGTATTGGAGAAACCAGCCTGATACTTGCAGCTTTTCTTTTCATTGGACTTGTTCTGCTGTCAACAGCATTAATCTTCTTCTGCCTCATCACCCACCACGGAAACAGGATCCATTACACACTTTTGCATGACAAAAGTGCACTTCTGACAGATTCCTTGTAAATCCCTACTTTTAATATCATTCACAGGGCCGCACTGGATTTCACAACATAAAATCTTAAAATCATTAGGGTTTAACATCGAGTCCAACCATTAACCTAATACTTCCATGTGACATGCTGCTAATAAACGCAGAGTGAGGCATTTGCTGATAGTCCTACCCCATAGCCAGCACTCACAAGAACGGACGTGAGCTGTAGGGCTCAGCTCCGAGAGTCACATATCACCCACCACCACTTCCATTCCTCTGGAGTTCAGCTGAGCTTTGCAGCACAACCCTTGGCATCCACATCAGCTGCACAGGATTTCCACAGGAGTAAGGAGCAAGTGGCATGGCATCCATGTGCTCTGTGAAGAAACATGGGGTTCACACGAGGAAAAAACACCACCAGGGACTGTTTTCAGTTGTTGGCTTCTGAAGGAACAGGTGTTAATATTAAAGTCCATGCAGTTTCCCAAAGTCTGGCTCAATGAATTCACCAACATTTAGATGATTCTTCCTTCTTTTTTTCCCCTGTTAAATGAGGAAACTCTGCACGAGGACAGATTTTTGAAGGCATTTAGGGACCCAGAAATATACTTTAGCACCTGATGGGTTCAGCAGTGCCCCTACTGTTAGTTTCTAACAGCTTTTATTAATCTCTTTAAAAGTCTATCCCTGAGCAACCTCCATGAAAGTTAGTTGACTTTGTAATTGTTGCTTGTTGTGGTTCTGATTCTGTACCTCTTCTTTGCACTGAGCAGCACCTTACTCCCTACCTGTAAAGAAGCCATCAGGAGGCTGATCTTTGTGCCCTGCAAGGAAGACAGGCAGAATCAGGCCATGTTTAGCGATACTTGAATGTTTATAGCTCATTTTTAGTTAGATAGTGCTTATTTTTGCCTGCTCATGTCAGCTATAGGTCTTGCAGAGGAACTCCAGAACAAACAGCTTTGTGAAACTGTTTATGCAAATTTGATTTGAATGTAAATTCAAATTGCTGGGTTGGGGTTTTTTTTAATTTTTTTTTTCACTTCTGTACTTTGAAGTATGTTCAAATGTAGAAAACTTTACTCCACTTCACTCTTACTGTAGCTTAATGGTGTTCTGCTTTGAAGTCCAGTCAACCAAGATGTTGAAGTTTCTTTGATGTTTCTCAGATATTTCTTGATTCTTTGTTTTTCTCAGTCATTTAATAGCACATATGTGAGGTAGAACTGCAGGACTGAGCCGTAATAGAATTTATATCATAGTAACAAACACTTAACAAACTCCTTCTCAAAGTCTTCCATTTGAGCTGGCAAAACCAGATACTCTAAGCCCTTTCATCTTCCTGTTTTGTAAGCATTAAAATTGGGGTCTCCTGTTCTGTGCAAAAAGACTGTTTGTCTGTGCAGAACATTTGCTCTCTGTTTACAAATAAAATTAAAGTCTTTCACTTAAACATGCAGTGTTAAGAAAGGAAATTATTTGGTACTTCCCTTCTAGGGTAGCTAATATGCCTGATGTTTTGGAAACAGAGTCACAAATATCTTTTGACTGTAGAAACTAGCCAACCAAAATGATTACAATGATAATAAAAAATCCAGTTATTTGTATGAACCTCCTGGCACAGTTCTCAGCTTCTCAGCTGGATGGTGGTTGTGGAACCAGAATGAATCCTCCAAAGGGTCCCAGGACGTCACTGCTACTGGGCCAGGCAACACAGCGTGACACAGAGATCATGAAGCATCGCGGAAAGCGTAAAGCACTGAGTTTACCATTGCCTGCCTGGTGCAGGCAGCCCTGTGCCATGTGTCAAAGGACAGCACACCTGTTGGTCTGAAGCACCAGCAGGAACAGAGTTAGGCAACAAAATCAACAAAAGATCAAGTCACGAGAGCAGGTTTGCCACAGATTGCTACAGGCCCTCAAGTGTGGAAAAATCTGGATTATGAACTGAGGTAGCAGTTGGGAACTGTCCTAGAATGGAAAGCTTGGAAGGTGGAAAATGCAAGATCAACCTTCAAAAACTTCCTAGAGGACAAGGGAACAAAACAGAACATGGAAGAACTTTCTCCCTCCCTCCCCTACCCCCCTCCCCCCAAGAAAATAATGCCTTGGGAAGGTTTTTGAAGAACTCAGTACCTAGATAAGAAACTTGCATGAATATAGCCTTCTTACATTTCCATAAGATGTTTGAGAAGGTCTTTAGTTAAAATTTCTTAAGGAAATGAAATCAGCATGGGATGAGATGAAGAATCCATGGAAGCTAATTAACTGGTCAAAAAGTTTTTAGATTTCATGTTGAAAGTCACTCATGGGGTGCTACAAGGACCCTTGCTCTTCACTATTTTCTGTAATTGCTGTGAAAAGAGTGGCCAAGTTGGGGATAGTCTTAAGTATATCTAGTATGAAAAAATGAGTGAAAAAAGGACAAAATTTAGTACTGACACATTAACAGTAGTACTTGTGGAAAAAAGCAGTCCTAGCCTTATGTGCATCATACTCTCTAAGCATCTCAGAAATGGGATTTTATTTGTAATAGTTTAACAGTAACATTAGCTCCAGTGCTTTTTAGTGGACAGAGGGGCAATTCAACACTAGGAATCAGTAGGAATTAAGAACATAGCAAACCAGAAAATCACTTAGTATCATTATATAAATATAAATGCCTGAGGCACACGCATCTTGAATGCAGCATGAGTCACATCCCCCGGCCCCATCCAGCAGAGGACACAGCAGCAAAAGACCAGCAGAGAAAAAGCAAGAAAAGGAATCAGTGTCGTAGAATAGTTTCCATATGAGGAATGATTTCCTTGGATTATGACTTGGGAAAAATAGAAAGGAAAACTGAAAGCAGATAGGATAGCGGTTTTATAAAGGGAGAGTTGAGTGGAGAAGGGAACACTGTCCTTTTTGGCAGAAGCAATGAGCTGGGGGAGCATTGCATAAAAGCACAGCACTGGAGACAGCTTTTCATGGGGCAGACAGCCACCTCTGTGACTCCTGGGCTGAGGGGGCTGAGGATGCTCCAAGTTTACAGAGGTTCAGAAACCAACAGGAAAAATACAAGAGGGAAAAACATTAAGGGTTATTAAAGGTGGAGGCAGCTCATGACTCCCCCAAAAAGTGACCTGAAAAGTTGTGATCAAACAGTTTGGGTGGGAAAAACACCACAGCACATGGTGGTAGGTTAGGAGCTTGGAGCATCTGTCAAACTGGAGTGGGGAGGTGTGTGCTGTGACAGCTGGGGCTTACCAGCCTACAGAAACTGGCTCAGTGGATCTTCACAGTGTGTGCAAACAGTTGATGGGAGCATAGCATGCTTCTGGCGTGGGAGCTGAGTTCTTCTTGGTGGTGCCTCATAAGACCACCTGAGCCAATGGACACAAACTGTGACACAGGAAATCTCCATTCAAATGCTGCACCTGAGCTGAGGAAATCTCAGACATGAGAACAGACTGGAAGAAGAGCTTGTTGAGAGCAGCCTTCACTGTGAGTGCCCTCACTGGAGGTTGTCATAGATGAAAAGCTGGACATGACCCCACAGTGTATACTTGCAGCCCAGGAAAGTCAACTGCATCCTGAGCTGCACCAAAAGCAGTGTGGCCAGCCAGGCAAGGCAGACGACACTACCCTTCTACTCTGCTCTCATGAGACCCCACCTGGAGTACTGCATCCAGCTCTGGGGTCCCCAACATAAGAAGGACATAGACATGTTAGAGCACATCCAGAAGAGGCCACAAAGATGATCCAAGCGAGGGTTGGAGCACCTCTCCTGGAAGACAGCCTGAGAGAGTTGGACTTGTTCAGCCTAGAGAAGAGAAGGCTCCAAGGACCTCACTATGGCCTTCCAGTACCTAAATGGGGCTNCCCACAGTGTATACTTGCAGCCCAGGAAAGTCAACTGCATCCTGAGCTGCACCAAAAGCAGTGTGGCCAGCCAGGCAAGGCAGACGACACTACCCTTCTACTCTGCTCTCATGAGACCCCACCTGGAGTACTGCATCCAGCTCTGGGGTCCCCAACATAAGAAGGACATAGACATGTTAGAGCACATCCAGAAGAGGCCACAAAGATGATCCAAGCGAGGGTTGGAGCACCTCTCCTGGAAGACAGCCTGAGAGAGTTGGACTTGTTCAGCCTAGAGAAGAGAAGGCTCCAAGGACCTCACTATGGCCTTCCAGTACCTAAATGGGGCTTACAAAAAAGAAGTGATTTTTTACAAGGATATGCAGAGATAGGACAAGGGGGTAATGGCTTTAAAGTGAACAAGGGTAGGCTTAGATGAGCTATTAGGAAAGAATTCTTTACTGTGAGGGTGGTGAGGCACTGACACAGGTTGCCCAGAGAAGCTGTGGATGCCCCATCCCTGTAAGTGTTCGAGGTCAGGTCGGACTGAGCTCTGGGCAACCTGGTCTGGCGGGAGGTGGACACGGCAGGGGGGTTGGACCTGGATGATCCTTAAGGCCCCTTCCAAGCCAAACTACTCTGCTATTCTGTGGTGCCGAGGGGGACATCCCAGGGCGCCCGGCACGGCTGCAGAGCCCCGCTCGCCGGCGCCCGGTCCGGGGCACAGCGCTGCGCTCCGCGGGGCGGGGCTGCGGGGCTGCGGGGGCGCTGCCGATCCGGCCGGGCGGGGCACAGCCCGGCACAGCCCGGCACAGCCCGGCACAGCCCGGCACAGCCCGGCACAGCCCGGCACAGCCCAGCGCAGCCCAGCACAGCCGTGCCGAGCCGTGCCCGCCATGGCCATCGCGCACATCGCCACCGAGTACGTGTTCTCCGACTTCCTGCTGAAGGAGCCGCCCGAGACGCGCTACAAAGGGCTGCGGCTGGAGCTGGCGCTGGATAAGATTGTCACCTGCATCGCCGTGGGGCTGCCGCTGCTCCTCATCTCGCTCGCCTTCGCGCAGGAGGTCTCCATCGGTAAGCCCCGCAGCCCCTCTCCCGGACAAAGGGCTCGGCGGAGCTCGGGGCCGGGGGGTCGCTCGGCTGCCCGGGGCAGGGGAGAGGGTGCCTTTGGGCCGCGGTGGGAGAGCCGCCTTCCCGGAACACAGCCTGCCCGCGGAGCATCCCTGGCGGCAGGCGGTGCCTCCCTGCGGCTCACCCAGGTGTGCTTGGGCTTCCCGGACAGCCCTCCCTCCCCGCGCTTCCCGGTGCCCTCCTCCTCCTCCCGGGGGCATTGCCTGGCCGCTGCCCTGCACCAGCACCTCCCGAGCGGGAGCTCTGTCGGCCCGGCCGCCGCATCCTCTCCCGTGGGAGTGATGGGGAGCGGCGGAGCCGCGCTGCCCTTTGTTTCCGAGCGCAGTTCATCCCGGAGCGGGAGCGGCCGGCCGGGATGTGCCCCGGGAGCTGCCCGTCAGGTCTCGGCGTCGTTCGGCAGCTGTCAGGGACAGGTGTCGCGGAGAAGGGCTGTGGGACCCGCGCTGGCACTGCGGGCGGCTCCGCGGCACCGGGGGCATGGTCACCCGCACGACGGGCACAGCCACAGCTCTCCAAAGCTTTCCCTCGCCCCGCTCTGCGCTCCTGCGATTGTTCCAGGTCAGCTTCTGGTGTGACTCGGTAGATGAAGCTATGCTGTACAGGAGGAGGGCCAAGATTCCTAATTTGCTCTCTTTTCTTTTTACTCCCGTCCCAAGTTACAGAAGTGCTTGAGCAGCAGCCCTTGGCGTGGGGAGTGGAACTGGATGATCTTAAAAGTCTCTTCTAACCCAAGCCTTTCTGGGATTCTCTAAGAATTTCTCTGCATTTGAATAGAACTGTGTGAATGAAGATATCAAAGGTGAATAAGCAGTACTGTCCATTTTGAGACAGGACTTCCACCCTTTCAGAAGTAGTATGATTTGCTGCATGTACCTGTTTATTGGCATTCAGTGTTGTATACCTGATCTACATCGACTATAGTATTGAGTCAAGTGAATGCCAGGAGAGTGCAAACTGGAATAGGACTGGGAATTAAATAATGAATTTGTGCAAAGCCATCATGAATAGCATTAATCAGATACCAGACTGCTTAAGGGTTAAGATGCCCCACACTGCTGTATTTATATCTAGTACACACCTATTGCAGCAGATCGGGGCTTGTCCTAGAGCACTGTGGCCTACAATAACTGCACAGGGGAGTGAAGAACAACCAGGCTGGGAATGCTTGGCCCTCTGGCAGCTCTGGTCATTCAGAAACTGGATGTATACAACTATACTCTGTACTCTAACCTGCTGCTTTTAATTTTAGATCTGCTACTGATATGTGCACATTTCTTCCTCTTAAAGCAGTGAAAAAGAGGGTTTGCATTTCCATATACTAGCTTGTATATGGGCCCCTTAGTTCTTCTTTCTTCTTTTACTCTGAAAGTGCTGGATCCAGTTTGAAACAGTGCCTGTGTATCAAAGTTTCTTTTATTTCTTCCATTTTCCTTCCTTACATAAAGCTTGAGCACACAGTTGAACTGCAGAGTTCGGTAAAATGTGCCTTTCTTTCAGATGAGTTAAGTTCTCATTTTTCAGTTATTTCAATATTAAACTATTTCAAAATGAATGTGTGACTGCAGTAGATTCATAAAGCAAGAACTGAAATGTGCGCTGCATCCTGCTTGTGCCTTATTTTGCTTATAATCCTGAGAACTCATTAGAAGAAGATGTGAGGTTAAAACCTGACCTCTTTTAGTTGAAAAATAAATATGAAAATGACTATGAGAAATACGTCAGGCTCCTGGAGTGGGTGAAACTGCACCACGTGGTTTCCATACAGAAAGTGATAGTATATCAGCCATGCTGCTGTTACAGCTGTTGCCTATTTCCCACACACTGCTCGCAGTTTAGCAGGCTGGCTGCTTAGGGGGCGTCCCAAAGCTGTTTCCATTAAGGTTTCGGGGGGGAAGAGAGAGAGTTTTGAGGGCTGGATATGCCCAGTTCTGTGAGTTTCTGGTGTTCAACCAGTGATAAAATGGGGAACAAGAATTAGTTTCAAACACTTCCTGATGTAATCACCCTTTGAAAAAAAACTCAGGAGTGCTAAACTGAGAGAAAAAGTCAGGGTCCATTTTTAGGTCTGAAAAAGAGCATCTCAGAGGTGGATGTGAAAATACCTGCCTCCAGATACAAAAAAGGAACACCCTGTCCAAAAATGAATGCTCAGCTCCTATTTCAGTTAGGATAATTGTATTCTTTCCACCTCAGATTCTCTGGGCACCTCATTCTGTCATGTTCTCCCTGTCTGCTTTCCTGTTCCACTGCAGTGTAGTATCAGATACCTACAATTTTCCTCCCACACACAGTTGCTCTTAATTCTGAAAAGCAATTAAAGTGTTTACAAAGGCCATGGAGGTTTTCTGAAGCCACCAAGTAACTTTTAGTTTTGATAAAAGTTTTGTGAAATGAATGAGACTGCAGCTGAATTGCAGAGGATTTCTCTGCCAGAGGCATGGAAAACCCAGCTGCTGTGCCCAGCCAGCGAGCACTGCGGGAACTCCTGGGGTTAGTACCCACACCCCACTTTGCACCCTTCAGAGGCAGGAAGAGAACTAACCTGAGTTTACTTTTAGCTATAGTTTAGAATTCAGCTGCAGTTTTGTGAGGATTTTAAGCTGGTTCTGGTAGTGCTTAGCTGTGATTGAGCTGTTCTCTTCTAGCCCTGGCAGTCTTGGCTGTTTAAAATCCTGCACCTGTTACCTCTTTGCAGCTAGACCTTGTTTTATACAATTTTATATAATTTTATTTATTTTTATATATATTGGGAATGTGAAAATCGAATTAACAATAGGATTGTGAGGATTGTGTTGCACATGCTTTTATTCCTTATGTTATGGCTTTATATTATTTCCTTATATTATTTGGCAGTTCTTGGGTAAATATACTACAGATTATCAGGTATTATGGTAACAGAAACCATCTAAATATAGCTAAATCATCCATTCCTTGACCATGTTTTTAATAATAGATCTGAGTTGGGATTGAGATTCCAGTTTTTGAATTCTGTGTGTGTATATTGTGAGATGTGCTTTCTTACTGTAAACAACTTGGCTGAAAATATCTATATTTATTCCCAAGGCACTGTTTGGAGCAGGATACTGCAGCTCTAAGTAGGTACAGTCAGATGAGCAGAGAAGAAATCAAAACAAGCTACTTAATTTTGGCAGACATTTCTAGCTTAGTTCTGGGAAAAGTATCAGTGGCTGGCTTGGGTTGAACCTGAAAGAAAAGCAGATATGAGAGATATGCAGATATGTCCACTTGACATCAAATATTTGCATCTTTTCCAATAGGAAGGCAGTTGTGAATTGCTCATCTGTGTTTGTCACCAAATGATGTTGTTGGACCTTTTGTATGCAACAGCTTTCAGGCGCTGCCGTACAGTGGGCAGCATGTGCTGGCTGCCTTCACTGCAGCTTTGCATGGGAGGTGATGGCTGGGAAGGGATACCAGGAGCGAGGGAGAGAACTGGAAAGGGGAGAGAAAAGGAATTTTGTGGTGGCTACCAGCAGCCCTTACTGCATATTTGGTTTGGGTGTTGGTTGTGCATGGCTCACATGTAGCTGGTTTGAAGTAATCCTCATGTTTTAGCATCTCTGTTTATTATATAAGAAAACATGTTGGAAACAATTTTCAGGACACAAAAACCATCATGTGTTGAGTAGAGACAACTAAGAAACTTGGCTGTAATCCTCGTGAAAGTTCAGGTAGTGCTACTGGCTTATCAGTTGTGGCAGAATGCTGGATTAGGAAGTGCCTGGCCATGAACCAACCAGCAGCATCTGCATGAATCTGTCAAAATGAAGATTTGCTGCACTAAAAGCATCTTATTTCCCACTGATGCTCTCTGGCCCATCTTATCATGCTGAAGTATGTGCAGAGGTGAGAAGGTGGAGTCTTGCCCTAAGATCTTTACACCACAGGGTTAATGTCCTCATTGACCACTTTGGGCTTTCCCAGTGGTGACAATCCTTGCTTTGCCTGCTCAATTTCCACCTAATTCCTGGGCAATTTTTCCCCCCATTTTTTTTTTAGTTCCCATCCTTGCAGTTGTCTGCCTGTGGGATTTGAGGTGCTTTGGCAGGCAGAAAACACAGGGTGAAGGGTGTCAGTGGAGAACTCTGGGTGCTGCATCCCAACAGCTTCTGTGGGTGCCACGATGGCAGCAGTGCCCATCTGCAGTATTCCTTATTGCATTACCAGCTGAGTTTGTATTTCTCTATACAGGTTAATCGTGTTTCTCAAACAGTCGTAAGAATAAAAGGTACAAAAAGTGGGGCGGGGGGGGAATCAAGTGTGAGACTAAATAACAACAAATACATGGAAAAAGACAACCTTAACTTTTGAATTAGGCTTCTTTCCTCTCCTGCTACCCCTCACTGGCCCTTCCTGCTGATACCATATCCCCTCATGTTCACAAGTTGCTGGGGAAGCTTTTGGGAAGTAGTCCTATCTTGTGACTTCTGTAAGAACTGGGGGTTTAAGGTTGGGTTGGGTTTATTTAGGCCAAAGACTATTACTGTGGTAGCTGCTGGTACAGGGCTTGGAAAACAGCTCCCAGTGCTGCTGAAGCAGACTCCATGCTAATAGTTGATGTTTGCACACCTTGCATTTAATTCAGCAGGATCCTCTGAAACCCAGGGCATTAATGACAGAACTGAGACAACAAGTTTGTGAGTAGCCTCAGTCCGGAGCAGCCAGACAGGCTGTGAGCTTCTGTCATCACATATGCACATCCCAGAAGTGGATGCTGTGCTGCTCTTTAGCATACAAGGAGTGCTCAGGGAAGAGCAGAAGTTCCAGCATGAAGCACAGGCCTGCCTGGGCAGCCAGGCCAAACTTGTAAAAACATTTACTTTAATATTAAGTCTAAACTGTTGGTAAGATTTCTTTCTGTTTAACTCCAACAGAGCCAGCCTTACATTTCCTATGGGAATGGTGGTAAGCTGCTTTTGGTGCCAGAGTAAGTTTAAAAAGCATCAGTACCTCTGGTGTTGCCTGAGATTTGGAGTACCACCAATGCTGAAGTGAAGCTAAATGGTCATCACCACCATCTTGAGATGGTTTTCCTTCAGATGAAGGGAAACCTTTTTCCTTAAGTCTCATTGGTGTGAATTTATTTCACAATAATTTTTTTCCCCACAAATCAGAAAACCTATTGCTCTGAAGGTGATGCTTGATAAACACCCAGCTCTTTCACTACTGCATGATTTTGAGACTTCTCTGAGAGATAACTGGCAGCCCCATGGAGAGGGAAAGATACTTGCTGGCTTCTCTGACCCATTCCACTTACTACTTCAACATGGTGTCTATTCTGTTTCATCCAGCCTGCCTCTTTGTTCTGTGAGAAGCATCTCTAATAAAATCGTTCCTTCTGGTTTACTCTTAATGCATGTGTCCATGCACATGCAAATTTGATTCTTCTTTGGCATGCATTGAGATCTCTTTTTTCATATTTTAAAATATTTTTTAATGTTGGGATGGAGGATGTGCCTTGGATGGTTCCTGGCAGTCTGTACATTGCATATGTGTGCCTGGATATTCTTGTTTGGGTTTTTCTTTAGTGGCTACTGAAGTGCAAAATTCTTACTAGATAAAATCAGGTGTTTGGGTATCATGGCTAGTTCATTTTGCCTTGTGGAAAATTACAGCAATAATTAATGGCTAGGTTTTCCTCCATGCTTATGTAAATCTTTTTTGCAGTGATTACAGTGTATTAGGAAACAAATAATTACTTACCGAAA
This sequence comes from Sclerurus mexicanus, assembly GCA_013396755.1. Taxonomy (NCBI): domain Eukaryota; kingdom Metazoa; phylum Chordata; class Aves; order Passeriformes; family Furnariidae; genus Sclerurus; species Sclerurus mexicanus. Next base: position 467,437 of record VWZF01002195.1, read on the forward strand.
GTTTAGTCCTGTGAACTACAACCATCTGATCCTGGTTCAGCACGTTTAACATGGATTCTTGGAAGTACTCTATTGCAGAGAGTTAACTCTCTGTTAATTAGATACGTAAGTCAGCAGAGGGGTGATGAGCCACTGGAGGAGAAACCAGTTTGGCTTGCTGATTTTGCATTCTCTTTGTTACAGGATGCATCCAGAGGATGCTGAGCCCTTGGCTTATCCTGTCTTGCACCCCAGCAAAGCAGTCCGATATTGAACAGGGACTGACCTTCAGATTTGAGATTTTCCTTGGGATTCTAAGAGGTTATTTTTGTAGGTAGTTTTTCTGTTTTTGGAAAACATCTACAGGGACGGTAGGGTGGGCATGACAGAAGTGGCCTGTATCCTGCTCGTTTAGCATTGATACCAAGATTTCCACTTCCACTGAGCAAAAGGAGCCAGAGTAGGTCCACTGCTTGCATCTCAATTCTGGGAAGTTCTAGATGGGGTTGGGACATTTTCTTTTCAACACCTGGTGGCAGATCCTTCCCAAATGAACTTGCAAGAGTTAGGCAAAGCAAATGCAAAGGTGGTACCCCAGGGCAGAGAACCTCCACCTGTAGGCTTTTACAGTGCTGTACAAGAGCTGCAGAGCAGCCCGTTGCAGAAGAAAAGGGTTGTCCTGGTACAGACATGAGGGAAATAACTGGAGATTTGTTGGCAGAGTACCCATGACGACTGCCAAAGCTGGGTGGGGTGACAGCTGGTACTCGCTCTGCTCTGGCTGCAGTGACTCAGGCTTGCAGTGACTTGGTTGCATGCCTGCAAGTAATTCCTGCTGCCAGCGACCAGCTTCATCTGGTAATCTTACCAGATTTATAAAAGTGACATTTTATCATACGTGGCTGCATGCTTCTTGCTGCCTTAGTTTTCTGCAGCTCTTTTGGGTGGTCTCTCCTTAGGATAACCATAGTAAGTGGCATTTTTTTAATCCTAATTTTCTTGCACAAGTGTCAATCAAATCCCCATTGCTCTCTCTCCAAAGCTGATTTAGTACCAGGGAATGATTGAAAAAAAGATGGATTGCCAAGTATAATGATAAGCTGGCCAAAGACTTGTGACAACTGCTTAACAAATGCAGTCATTTGTTATTCCTCACCCTTGTTGCTGTATATTTTATCTCCATGTTGTTATTATGGACCTGGCTGCTGCTTTTCTCTTTCCTTGCCTATTACTTTTGGAAGTAAAGGATGGGGAATGGCTTCATGTCACCGAGCTAGGAGGTTGTTCCTTTGATAGCAGAGGACTAATACCCTTTCATAAACTAGCCCCGTGCATGGCTGTGTGCACAGTGTGTCTGTTGAAAGCATTTGGCCCTTTGTCTAATTTCTCCTCTGATAGAAACTACAGATTTTATTTTCACTTCCTCCAGAATCGCCCAACATAAAGTAAATTGCTATTATTCCTTTGGAGGGGAGAAGGAAGAAAAAAAAGATGAAAAATTGTGACTGTTTTCAGAGTCATTTAATGATCTGCGTTCTGTGTAGATTATGCACAAAAACATGTTTTCCGTTTTAAAGTCTTAACATTACCACTATTACTGCAAAGTTGTAACTTACATTAACAAGTGTTTACAAGCAAGACTGCAGCTAGTTAATTTAAAACCAGTACAACAGCTGGGGTGTCCCCAGGTTATGCTTGATGTTGAGCGCTATCTGCTGGGCTCCCAAGTCAAGTTTGCCAAAGTTTTCCAACCTCTATGCTGAAACATCAGAGATTAGAAGAGTGATGTTCACTGATCTGCTGCAGCACTGGTATTACTGTAGCTATTCTGGTATGAAGTTCTGCATGTGACATTTTGGAGAAGCAAGCTGGCTGCCTTTTTTGTCTAATTTTGGAGAAGGGGCCTGTTTGCTATTTTCCTCACTCCTGCCATTTAAATACTCCATCACTTTCAGTGGTGTCCCACCCATTAATGAGAATGAACACATGGAATGTGTTTCTTCTTGTGGATACACAGAGATGAATAAGACAAAGCAACACTCCACTGCTCTCCCTTTGAAAGGGTCACTTGTTTGCTGCTTCACACTGGGCATAGCCAGCAGCTGCAGGTTTGTTAAATGATGAGAGCAGGGCATAAATGGTCCCTATCCAGTGGAGTGCAGACACTCTAACTGCCTGCTTTTTATCTTTTCCTTTTAAATTGTTTGGGGTTTTTGTTGTTGTTGTTTTGTTGGGTTTTTTTTTTGTGTTTTTTTTTAAAATCTGCAGTGTATTATTTCTTGAACGTCCAGAACTAATGGAAATCTGTTGGAAAGCAGAAACTCCCAAAGCTTTGTGAGAGAGCAAGTGTTTGTCTGGTGCCAACTTTGCTAAATCACATGAGCTCTGCTCTCATAAACAGTAACTTGTTTTCCATAAGGGAGGCTTGTGACAGGTCAGACCATGATGATCAAACCATGGCTTTATGGTACTACAGCCTTAGAATTATATTAGTGTCTCATATGGAAAGGCTTTTATTCATAAAGCTCTTTGACTATGCTACATTGTAAAGAGGTTGTACGAGTTACTAGGCAAGTGCGGTTGGTTCCTTTTCCAAAAGAAGTTCCTATTCTCTGAAAGCTCAATGAGCAAAAACACATGACAAATGATACAATCATATTAAATACTTATCCCATAAAGCACAAAGAACAATGCCATTAGCACTAACTTTGATGAATATATTAAGAGGAAAACCAGATAGCAATATTTTCCCCCTGTTGGTTTTTTGATAGTGCCAAAAGTGTTGGAAGTTGCTCTTGGAAGGGTTGTTCATGAAAGAGCCATCGCCACGTTGTGTTATCATTTGATGAAATGGCTGTCCTATTTCAACATCTATGAAAGTCTGAAGGAAACATATGTGTGTGTGGGGTTGCTTTGATTGAGCCCCCTCATCCTGTTTTCCTGGCTTTATCTGAGGAAGTCACTGATGCTCCATGTCCAGTAACAGCTTTTTCTTACTGAGATTCACTGTGGAAATGGTCACCTGGTGCCTGTAGCTGGTCAGAGCAGAATTTGACCCTAAGCCTGAGGCTGGCTAAATAGCTGATCTTGCTGTCAATCCCCTGATGTTAATTTGAAGCTCCTGAGAAGTTGGAGAGGTCCTGGAAATGGACAGGGATGACAGTGTTATGCATGATCTTGGGCACAGCATGTCATTGCACTGGTGAGTATGGGGTCTGGTATCCTTTGGAGGTGTCTGGGGCTACAACTTCTCTGCCAGAAGCTACCGGAGGAAATGTTCGTTTTCACAGATATAACTTTAACCCCTCAAAATAATTTGCAGTCTCAGGGACAGAAGAAGTGGCAGCACGCTGGGCCAAACTTGTCCCTCCATCATTGCAAGGACTGCCGGGTGGCAAGAATGGTGTTTGAGGTCTTGTTTCAATAGATGTGTGAACTGTAGCTTGTGCTTTGGGCATGATGGTATGTGATGGCCGCTGTTGCCTTAGGACATCTGGTTACACTTTGTATCTCCTTGTTCCCCTTTGGCCAGCCTCAGTTAAGTGCCAGTGAGACAGGTCTTTGAGGCCACGTTCCTCACAAAACTTATGGAAATACGCCTACAAGATAGGTGCTTCTAATATGCTGTCTCAACTGTTAGGAGACAGCAGAGAGTCCCCGTGGGAGTTATACCCTTTGGATGCAGTGGGAACTCCGTGACCCTCTTCTCTGCATAGCTGCTGTATTTTGTCCAATCACTTAACCTTTGGATACCATAAAATCTTAAGTATGCACTTTTCTTCATTAACTTTTCTTTTTTTATTTTTTTTTAATCTTTTGAGGATGCAATAACCGTTGCTTTGTTTTTCCAGGTGCTCAGATAAGCTGTTTTGCACCCAGCTCCTTCTCCTGGCGACAAGCTGCTTACGTGGACTCCTACTGCTGGGCAGCTGTGCAGCAAAAGCAACCATCCCAGAACAACTTAGAAAACATACCCCTGTGGCTGCATAAAGTATGTACAGGTCTCTATCTCCTAGAAAAGTTATTCCCACGTATTCCCACCTTGCCTCATTTTTCTTGCTCCTCTGCTCTGCTGTAGTCCTTGGCTCTGGCTTGACTCTCTATTTTTAGAACTATTTTTTCCTTTACTTCCAAAGACAGTAGTACTAGAGAAGGTATTTTCTGCTTTTAAATAAAGGGTCACCACAAGAGTAATGTCAATGTTGCTGTATTGCCCTGGAGCTGAATGCTTTACCTGGCTTCAGCCAGGAACTATTTTACAGCTGGAATACAGGACACAACAACTGCCTTAATGTTTGAATCAAAAGCTTATTTTAGGAAAGCAGGGTAGTAAAAACATTTTATATTTTTATTATGTTGCACTTGGCCAGTTGTGCATGGAGAGAGACTTATGGCCCGTAGGCGTTTTGGGAGGGATGAAGTTAGGTTTAATCCCTGTCTTCAGTGTGCTTTTCTGCATGTCCACAGGCTGTTTCCTTGCAAACTGTGACCCAGCTTTCACTGCTTCAGGTAAAACAGCATCATACTGAATGCACAGAAAGAGACTTATGAGTAAAAAGTGCAGTAGGTACTAAGACACTTGAGCTGGCTCAAAGCAGTTAGCTGAGCTTTGGCAGGAGTTACAAACTGAGTCAATGCCATACCAGTGCCTGGAGCTGACTCAGCTCCAGAGGCAGCATTGGCATGCTCGGGCAGTGCTGATGCCAAAATAAGAAATGCTGTTGGGGCTCTGCAAATTTGTATGCTGCTTTCCTCAACCCTTTTATTACTTGCCCCAGCAAATAAACCCCAGGCATCTGGGAGTTGAGGAGAACCTGGTATTAGAGGCAGCTCAGGTATGGGACCTGCAGCACCTGTATTTCTGGGTTTTGCTGCTGTATCCTGAACCTTAAGTTTTATTATCCAGTCATCTGGTGGTATCTTCTCTAAGAGACTCAAGGCTGTCTCTGATTCGTTTGCTGACTCAAGTCACTTAGTGAGGATTTGCTGCTGCCTTCCCAAGTTATCTCCATTCAAAACCTTGACCCAACAGTTGTGTATTTCATAAATATTAAACCCAGACTCGCTAGTTTCTAGCTCTTCTTCCTTGCTCACGTAGGGCTCCACTTCACTTCAGCCGAACCTTCTACAGAGGGCGATTGAAGCTGATGGGACACTTTGCAATGCAGGTAGCTTGTATGGCTGGAAACTCCACCTGCAAACCTGGACATTTGCTGCCCCTTTCTCTTGAGGGAATGAGTTCTTGTTACCCACATTTTTTATGTTGAATTTGGTGTGACAGTCACCTGCTGACAGCTCTAAGTCTGCTAGTTTGCCAGCCATGACAAATAGCTTCAGCAGTCATACTTTTATGATGCAGCCCATGTTAATTTGCTGACTAGTGCCCTCTCAGGAGTTGTTGCAGTTCCTCCATGACAGCTCAATGGTATGTGATGTTTCCTTGTAAATACCCTGCAGACTGCCTGCTGCAGAAGTGTGCCCGAACAGCCGAGGCAGAGGCTGGGCACCTGTCTTAACCTCCTAGATTCATGATTAGCCACCCACTCTTCTGATCTGGGCATTGGGAGCTGCAGATGCTGTTTGGAGGGCAGTATTAATTAGTATATTTCTAGCAGTTCTTCATCAGCTTCCCTGCTTTGCAAGTTTACAGGGAAGGAGTGGTTACAGCTATTAACAGTGAATTTTGGTTCCCAGTGTGGTATCCAAATGTATCTGATTGTTCTTTGAATCCAGGACCTACTGCTACTGCATGGCTTGGGATCACTTCTGCGTGAAGACAGAGGTTGCTTGTGTTGTCTCTGCAAGGTACATACAAGCTCCATGCTCTGCAGATTTTGGCTAGACAATCATTTTAAAAATGGGCAGAGCAGAGCCTTTTGGATGCACAGCGAAGTTAATGAGAAAAGAGAGCCTTCCTGTGTTCAGATCAGTGGAGACCTGTCTCTGCAGTGCAAGGACAGGGATGCACACAGAGGGACAGCAGGGATTGTTAGGCCCAGTTCTTAAGACAACACTTAAAAGTCTTTTTTTCTGATTTCTAGACAGCAGAGCTTTTATTTGCAGAGTGTCTCAGCATCTTTCCAATACTCTAACCCAGTATCTCACTTTATTGGGATGCTGGAAAGCCTCCATAAAAAGTGCTTAATGAGTCATTATATTACAGTTTTGGGACAATGAGGTTGTAAGCCCTAATTTCTGATCAAAATGGATGGATTTCCTTATGGTGTGGTCTCTGTGCTCTCTCAGAAGTGCTGTCAAAGGTTTGCCTCCGAGGGCAGTGCTCAGTGTGTTATAGAGAGGAAGTAGGACCAGGTAGTTCTTTAATGAAGAAGCCAAATTGTACCAATCTGTTGTGCTTTTGCTCTAAGCATCTAGTTGCCCTGAAGGATTATCAAACCCATGTTGCATTACAGAAAAGCTGAAAACTTCCCATTTTCCTCCTATTTCAGAGCACAAGTTTTTGCTGGGATTTTTGGTTTTTTGAACAGCAAAATGTGTTTTCCTGTTCTGGGCAATCCCCAAAGCTTGGCACCTTTACATGTAGTTCTTTCTGCTCTGGGAGATCTCTCTCAATGGTTGAACTTACCAGTTTGGAAACTTGTTTTGGAACGGAGAGGAGGAATGCACTGCAACTTTCTGGGTTCCTTGACTCTCTAGTGGTCTGTGTGCTTCTAGAGTGTGCCCAGAATCTTTCCCTGTGGAAAACAGGAGTTCTGAAATTTCCAATGACCCTTGAATAACTCTTCACTCTGGATAACCCAGAAAGCAAAATGGGTTCTGTACTCAAATACACAATTCAATAAACAAAATACCTGCAGACAGATAAACGTAAAGAAGAGCCTGGTAGGTCCTGCCTGGTATTCTTAGTTTAATGCTAAGATTCCTCTTCTTTGTCAGTGAAAAAGCTGTCAAAATGCTTATGTTGTTGAGTCCTCTGACAAGACTCCTTTTCAGGGTTGTCATTGATGAAACTTATTCTGGTTGGGATTCACTCTTCTTTTGTCTCTGTTTTCTTCTGGGATCTTCCATTAAGGTCTGTTTCCCTTAAGAGGTTTCTGGTGTCTATCTGAAGTTCAGAACAGAGTTATTAGTTTTCTGAAGATGACTGGTAAATAGAGACAGACAGTGGCTGTGGGGGATGGAGGAGTAAGGTGTTTGCTCCTTCTGTGCAAATAGTTTGCATATTGTCTCTAAAGGGTGAGTGCTCCACCTGACAAATTATTTTGCTAAAACATTTCTTGATCCTTAACTGGAATAGAGAGATGCTTTTGGCCATTGTGTGTGGGCAGGCCTTGCAGTCTAGTGGATGAGGAGACTACACTGTGAAACCTTTTTAATCTGTAGTGCACAGAGAAATTTATAAAAACTTGTGCAGAACAGTGAGCATCATCTTACTGGCTCTTAATAGCCACCATACACGATAGCAACCAAGCAAGTTGAGGGGTATTTGAGCACTGAGAGATGATCTCTTTATAGCCATGAAATCTGGATTGCTAGCACGATGCTGCCTATGATCAAGAATCTTCCAGGGACTTTTTAAGTACTGTATTTCCTAGTCTGTTATTAACTGGGGAGAAACAAAGAGGAAGATAAGGGTTAGCAAAATAGAGGTCAAGGGAATAGATTGTTGTTCAGAAGAAGGCATTCTGTACTGGTGTGCAGTGCAGGCAAACAGTTCATCTGACTGACAACAAGGAGAAGAGGTCTTCACACACGGCACAGCCAGGAGAAGTCAGTCATCTGGCTCAGATCTCTGTCAGCATGCTGGGCAAGTGCTGTGGGACCTGCTGAAAGCATTGCATACATAGAGTGAGCCTGCAGTCTGTGTGCATGAAGTGAAACTTAAGTTGCCAAAAACCCTCAGTTTTTGTAACAGAAGTAAGATTTACCATGGACCCATGAGTTGTTCTTTGAATTACTTGTCTGTGAATACACAAGAAAACCCTTGAGGTTATTCATTTTCTTGATGGTGTAGTTACAATCATGATTGTTACCTGGTTCTAGTTACTCAGTGTTTGTAAAACTTCTTAGTTGACTGAGGACTCCTCATGTTTCACCTATAAACCCTACTCAGAGGGATTAAGGGCTTTCAAAGCAAGGAAACCTGAATGCAGATGCATTTATAAACAGTTCTTGGAAAGTGTAGTGTTAGAGCTACTCCAGTCCATTGCAGATGGAGTCAGGCACTTCACTCATAAGAGAGAAGCAACAATCTGTTGATATAAAAGAGTGAATTAACATAGTTCAATGGTAAAGGAGACAGCGGTTTAACAAGATTCAATGGGAAGATAGGCTTTGTTATTTAGTGCATGGAGGATAGAATCCGACAGAAATGTTAGGGAGACACTCCTGTTGAGTCATGAGGTCCAGAAAGGACCGCCTTGCGTTCTAAACTCCTTCTCAGAAGGGAGTTTAGGCTTAGTGGCTAGATTCAGATTTAGTCCCAGACTTGGGTAGCAGTTTATGTCTAAAGGGTTATGTGTGCACAGTCAATCATTTATATCACTTAGCTAAGATTTCAAGGTTTAGCATGCTATTAATCACTTACTGACTGTGTTACTGCAAGGAATCTGAACCTTGAGGAGTAACCTCTCAAGGGGAGAACCTGGCATGCAGCCTACAGCTGTGCAGGAAAGCTCAGCAGGCCCTGGGCTGCCCAGTCTTTGTAGAGTATGATGCTGGACTTACGGTCATATTTGTATACCAGCAAGAGGTCTGGGTCACCATTCTAGACAGCCCTTGACTACCAAGTTGCCATCTGTCCCCCAAAGTCCAGAATAAGCGAGATGGAGCCATCACAGCCTCCACTGGTGAGTATGGTTTGAGCTAATTGAAACTGGAGAAAAACAGTTTATAAAGCTATATCAAAACAGAAAGTATGTAACAGGTGGGATATGGTGTGGTTTGAGATTCATTTGTAGGTTTGGAGACAGGATAGGATCTCGATCAGAATGAGGAGTCACTTATAGCTGTTTTTTGCTGAACACCAGTGAGAAATCTCCCATTGTTGCAAACAGGAATAGAGTTGTACCTTAACTAATGATACCTTAACTTCTAGAAACATGTCATTAACCCGTTTGAGGGATAGTGCCTTTGCTTAGGCTCTTCCCAGTGACAGATAGAAATCTGGAATTGAAGAGGCAGACACTTCACCATGTTCATGTATTTTAATGTGAAATATTTTAACGTCAAGTGAGTGAAGAGACTTCAGTGGTTCCTTTGTTGAATACTGTCTGCCAATTAATTTTCTCAAAGCTGTTATCCCAACCTGTGCAGCTATTGTACTTAAAGTTACTTTATGGTCACAGTCAGGTATGGTAGAAGTCAGAATGTTTGCAGTCACTTGTATAGTGTTTGTCTAGAGGAAATAAGGGCTGAAGATGCAGTAAAATTAGAACACTGTGGTTTTCTAAATGCCATTGAAGTGGTTTCCACCTTCTGCCAATTATCTTTATTCAGACCTTGGCAAGCTTTCTGTAGACTAGGTCCTTGAAAATGCCTTTTGCATCAATCTGCCAACACCAGCTATATTTTCTTTGGAATATAAAAGCAATGCCCTTTTAACTTACTTGCTGTGTATTTACTGCATTTTAGCACAGTTGAAGCTGGCAATGTTATATGACAGTATTTTGTTTTAGTCTAATTTTATCTTTCACCTTCAGGAGAGTGTGGTGCTAACACATTTTTAAAAGACAGTATTGTGATTCCAGCATCTAATGCGCTTATGCAAACAGATTCCTGTAACATTTCTTCTATACCCATGCATAAGTTCTGGCTGAAGAGTGAGCTGATTACTAACAAGTTTACTTAAACAGCCTGAAATGTACACAGAGCTCAAAGGCTTGTCAAGTGAAACGAACTGCAGCAACACAGAACAAGGGGCAGTGACCTCTTGACTTCCTAGTGTTCTGCTTCCTTTGGAGCCTGCGGTCCCACTCAGCATGCTGTCAGACTAAGGGTCAAGCAAGGCAGAAGAACCTGCTTCCATCGTCTTTAGCTTTCAGGAGCTCAGCAATACTTACCAGAAAACATACAGAGGACTGCTGTTCAAGTCCCTGATGCATGCACCTCTCGTTTTGCCTGTCTCATCCTGAATATTAATCACACAGTACCTGTGCTAGTATGTTCCAGAATCTCAAATTAGCCGAGTTGTAGCTGTGCTACTCTGTTTTTGAGTGCCAAACTCAATGGGCTTTTGCCTGTCCTTTTCTCTTTGCAGCTGGGTAGCAGTGAAGACTGAGCACCCAGGTTGAAGAGATGTAGCCCTCAAGGCACTTTCACTAATTCAGAAATTCAGAAAGGAGCATTTTGAGCCATAGAATGTTTTATCTATTCTAATGTATCTGTTGTAATCTGCTTTCAGAGGACCTTTCTTCAATTATGCAGTCTCATACCATCTTACATCCAACATTATGCATTTGCTGTTGAAAAGGAACTTGATAACTACACAGCAAATGAAAAACTGAGTTTTACTTCTAGGCTGATATCCTCTCTGGCATATCTTTGACCATACAGTACTTGAGGTTGGTGACACTTCGCATTTAACTTCAATCCTGCAAACTACCCAAGATTGAAGTAGCATTTCCTCCTTGTGCATTTGGCACCTTGGAAGCAAATAAACCATAAACCACAAAAGAGAGGCGGATGGCACATGGTAATCTGTGCATCAATACCATGGAGTTCTCTTCTTAAAATGGGAAGTCATTATGTCTGACTGTAAAGTGTAGTCAGATCAACTGGAAAATTCAAGTCTATTTCTCTGAAACCTAGGACTCATGCCAGATAACTTTGCATTTTCACTTCTGCCTGCTGGTTCAAGGACTTAAATTTTAATGATTCTAAACAATTTACTAGTTATCCAGGCCTACTGTTAACAAATAGAACAAGTGTATCTTTCATTTTCAGAAAAGCCAGAATCTGAGAAGGATGGAGTCGTGCATCAAGTGCTGTGGAAGGGTTGACAAATACAGGCTTTTGTTTCCAAACAAAAAGAGCTGGACTAATGGTCACGCTGCTACTCTGGTTTTGAAACCATTCAGAAAACAGCTGCATAGTGTTTTCTCATGCTGCCATAAGCTACAGCTTTGGGAGTGCTGAGAGCCTGGCGAGGGGAAGCCCGGCAAGTGCATGGCAAATGTGCCTTTGCCCCAGCAGTGTGATGCTTCCAGGTGAGGAGGCAGTGGTGAAGGAGTTAGGGAAAGGAGGAGGTGCAAGAGATGGCAGAGGCTGGTTTTCTTAAGGCAACAGCCTAATGAGGCAGGGCAGATAGGAGGACTGGAGACAGAGCAAGAGGGTTGATGCCAGTTTGCTGCACAAGTGCAGAATGTACCCACAGTCTTTCAAGGTATAAAGGAAGAGGTTGAGATTGGGACACTGGAGGTTTGGGGCTGTGACTTCAGTGTGTCAACTATCTTGCCTCTCACCGCATGTCTTGTTAGGACTTGGAGTAAAGAAATCTCAAGGATTAATTGGATACTGTTGGTGGCATTTCCAGTTTTGCAGATCAGAAAGGGAATTCATAAATCTCCTGATGCCTGTAAAATTTCAAGTGAGTGAGTAGTAAAGCCAGGTGGTATAAACCAATGTAAGGCACTTTGGTTGCTCCTTACTAAATCAGGTATTTCTGTGTTGTTTCTTTCCCTGCCTAGAACCAGTGGAAGGGATCTCAGAGGTGTATGACACAGAAGTGAGTGAAGTCAAACAGGCTTTGCAGCAATTTATAAATAATACAGAATTCAGAGAACTGACAGAGCCTGAACATGAAACCATAAAGCTTTGGGTAGGCAAAGGCATCCAGGAGTCAGACCTGTGAGACCTGGCAGCATAAATACAGAGAACAGATTCTTGTACTGTTGGGCTTGAGTTGATGGGATATCTGCAAAAACATGTTGGACATGCCAGACCTGTACATCTCAATTGGAAAGGCTAGACCTGGAAAAAAGACGACGATCTGAGGTTATCTGCTGTGTGCATAGAGGAAAGAGAGATAGTAGGGCAGAGCTCTAGACAGTTTTTATGGCCTACTGTGGCTAGGAGAAGTCAGTTTTTATTTTCGATCTAATACATTACATACATTCCTACTATCAATAATAGCACAGAATTTTTCTTTAATGGCAGATGATACTAGAAGTAACTTTCCTGAATAAAATGTTCAATAACATAAAATTACATATTTTGTCCATTCAAACCTTTAATCTCTCTTGATTAATGCAAACACAAGTTAACATAGTAATATTGGGTCCAGATTCTCATCTTGTTAAATACCTACAAATGTAAATGGAGCTTTTCCACTTGCACTGATTAATGAATTCAGTCCAAATTTCCTCTAAAATTCTCCACTGGCTTTTTCAGTGGCTGTGCATGTGCACATGGCTGTAACACTTCAGATGCCTTACATCTTTTTCACACTTGTTCACCACAACTGATTTAAAATTCCTTAGGAACTAGTGCTAGATCTGAGTTAAGGGTGCTTGCTATCAAAAGTTGAATGTAATGAATTAGAGTTTGGCCGAATTTGCAGTACATTTCATTAACTCATTGCTTGTCTAACCAGATCTTACATCGTGTCTCTGTAAGGGTGATGTTATGTAGGATTGTACACCTTGAATACAATGTCACAGTAGATAGAAAATACTATCTTTCCAGCATCTGGAGAATTAGAGTTAAAATCTCATGCGGAAAAACTCCTGCTTGCTTATGGGTAGAGGGAAGATGGAAAGACTTCAAACTGTTGTATTTTACACCTGCTTCAGCCCTTTTCGTAAGCAATGGGGCTCTGTAAGGCTGACTTCTCAGTGCTGCATTAATAGCAGACCATTCTGGTGCTGTGTGTTGGTTTCCACTTAGAAGTTATCTGAAAATAAATACTCTGAAATATTACAACCAACTTAACATCGTTTACAGTTACTGTACATCAGGCACTCGGAACAGACATGTGTTTGCAGACAGATGCAGAGCGATAATGGGTTTATTCATTGACCTCCTGACAGCTAATGGAAGGCAGGAGAGATTTAGCTGGTGTTTGGAGCATTCTGATTGCTATGGACAGTAATGACACATATGGGAAGGAGTGTGACACTATCCTCTTCTTCCAGTCAGCCTCTCTGATAGCTGCTTTGCTTTGCTATTTGTTGATGCTGTATTTCTCAATGTCACCTTGTGCAGTCCCGTTTTGAATGTGCAATGTAAATGTTATCAGGATCATAGTAACTGTATTCTGCTTTTGTTTGTTTGTTCGATGTGGGTTTTTTTGTCTGTTTTTTGTAGGGGGAAGCTCTCAGCAGCAGTAAAATTACTGGAGCTGTCTGGAAGGAGATTCTGCTTCCCTGCATATCTTAAAACCCACAAAAGTGGGTTTTAGTAAAAGCATTTAATAAAATTATAGGGAGTTTAATAGGCTTATAGGAAACCTCGTATTTGTATGGAATGATTGGCTGGCTTATTTTATATACAGGTAAAGCTTAATGAGGACTTTTTTTTCTCCGTTCAGTTCTTCCCATACATCCTTCTGCTCGTCGCTATCCTGCTGTATCTGCCATGTTTGTTCTGGCGCTTCACTGCAGCACCTCACCTTTCCTCAGACCTGAAATTTATTATGGAAGAACTTGACAAAGCCTATAACAGGGCAATCAAAGCTGCTAATAGCATTCGCAGTGGAGACCCCAGGGACCCTACTGATTTGGTTCCAGCTGTTAATGAGAACTTGACACAGAGGTAAGATGTTGGGGCTTGGCTTTCTTTGCTCTTTTCCTCAAGTTCTTAACAGATGTGACATTTGTGCTCTCTTAGAAATTTATTACAAAGGTTTGAATGGTGACCTGACACATTTAAATTTGTTTAAAAAAAAATAAACCTGCAGTTATTACTGTGGGCTCTTGGAGCTGGAACTTACATCTTTTTTCAAAGAAAACATTTCATGAGCTCTTCAGATTACTTACTACCTGAGATGTTCTGATTTCTCTGGTTGTAGTAGGTGTTAAGTAGTTTTACTCACCACAGCATAAGAAAACAGAGATGCTGCAATTATCAGTGTTCTTGCACACTATGAGTCAGTTATTTGTCATCTCCTGTCCTTTAAGATCTAGGTCTGCAAAACTTCTGATCAAAGAAAAAGACAATAAAAAAACACCAAAAGCAAACCCTCCCTCTCTGATCAAATTGGCACTCAAATTGGTACTGATCAGATCCAGTTTCTGCTTCCTTCTATGTCAGGGTACCTGTTTCTCTCTGCGTGTGGGGGTACAATGGGGACCTAGGTCTGTTCTTTAAAATGTGGAGTTAGGTCTTGACAAGTAAAAAGTCTTTCAGTGTTCTATTATTGAACAAGTGCTTGGGGAGTCTGCTTTTCCTCACGGATTTTTTTACTAGACCTGTTTTGTATTGGAAAAGAACAAAAATATTTTTTTGCCTTCAGGACTAGACTCTTTTTCAGTTTTCCGGTGTTTGAGCTCTCTTGTCTCTTAAATGACTTTTCTGTATTAGAGTGTCAATATTCTTCATTTATGTGCTATTCTGTTGGTCTTCTACTGACTTCAATAAAACTGCCCTTGATTTACCCCAAGAGGATGTGGACCTGTTGGAGCAGGTCCAGAGAGGGTCACCAAGATGATTAGGGGGCTGGAACATTTATACAAAGACAAGCTGAGAAAGCTGGGATTGTTCTGCTTGGAGAAGAGAAGGGCCTGGAGAGACCACATTGCAGCCTTCCAGTACCTAGAGGGAATCTACAAAAAACCTGGAGAGGGATTTTTTAGAGGGGCATGCAGTGACAGGACAAGATGGAATGGCCTTAAACTGAAAGAAGGGAAAGAAGGCAGGTTTAGATTAAATATCGGGGGAAAATTCTTCCCTGTGAGAGTGGTGAGGCTGGTGTATGTTGTCCAGAGAAGTTGTGGATGCCCCGTCTCTGAAGTGTTCAAAGCCAGTCTGGATGTTCAAACAATCTGGTCTAATGGAAGGTGTCCCTGCCCATGGCACAGGGGAGTGACATGGTTGGAGGTATATGATCTTTAAAGAACTCTTCCAGACCAAACCATTCTGTGATTCTATGATTTTAAGAGGGATTCCAATCTTGTGTATATTTTAGAATACTAGATTTCATTGATTTTGAGGTAGGTGAGTGCTGCAGCATCTGCCCTATATGATTTGGTGGTTTTTTGTCTCTTTTCCAGTTTGTGGGAAATATCTGAAAGCTACTTCAAATACCCAATTGTGGAGCAGTACCTGAAGACGAAGAAGAATTCCAAATGTTTAATAATTAAATACATTACCTGCCGTTTACTCACACTAGTAATTATTTTCATTGCATGCCTCTACCTGGGCTACTACATTAGTCTCTCCTCTTTGAGTGATGAGTTTCTCTGTACTATCAAAACTGGGATCTTAAAAAATGACACAACTGTTCCAGAAGTGGTTCAGTGCAAGCTTATTGCTGTTGGTGTCTTCAAGGTCCTCAGCTATATTAACCTGATAGTCTATCTGCTAGTGATGCCACTGGTAGTGTATGCGATGTTTGTTCCATGGAGATGGAATTCAGGTATTCTCAAAGTGTATGAAATCCTGCCAACTTTTGATGTTCTGAAGCTTAAGTCAAAGTGTTTTGATGACTTAAGCCTTTACCTCCTCTTTCTTGAGGAAAATGTGAGTGAACTTAAATCATTTAAATGCCTCAAAGTGCTGGAGAACATTGCAGTTTCTGAGAAGTTTGATGTCATGCAGCTTTTGGTAAACCTTGGTACTATCAAGACTGACACCATAGATGGGAAGCCAGGGACAGCGGAGTTGGAGAAGCCTGAAGAAACAACTACAGAAGATCTGGAAAAACATGGAACAGAGCTACAAAGTAAGCTGATCTAGACATGTATTCCTACCAAAACCATTTTAATCTATTCTGTAAAACAATGGACCTGCTTAGTCCTTGTTATGTTGTCTGCACTGTAACTACTACAACCTCACATCTGTGCCAGAAGATTGTGGTCTTGCAAGTCAGTGACACAGGCTACACCCTGAAGTGTCTGTTAAGTTGTTGGTCCTTGCTGACATCTCTGCTCTAGCACCAAAAGGCTTCAGCTGTCTGAACTTGAACTCCTTAAGACCCCCTGCACAGTAGAAGAGCACTAGTTTGGTCTACAGTAGGTTGTGCATGAAGAAGCTCCAGTGAGAAAGCTGGTGGTTTCAGGACATTTTCAGAAATTAGCCGCCAAAGTGTGGTAACTGATGCTTCTGCTTCTCATTCAGGCTTTGGCAGAAGTCTTAGGGGAATATAAAAATAAGTCTGATGCTCAGAAATGCTGCTGCAGAGGAAGAGATGATGACAAAAGAAGGGAAGTGAGACTGGGGCCAGTGAACATGCTTCTGTTTGATCTTACAGAGAAAGGAAGGAATATTGCATGTGAAGTGATTTTTGCCAAAATGGTCTGAGTTAACCTGGACTGGTGCAAAAGTTCTCTGCATATCCCATCAGTTCACAGACATGATAGGCTCTGAGCAATCACTCCTATATAAGATATAGTCTAGGATCCTGTCCTAAAAAGTGTGGCATATCTTAATTGTGATTTCAGTTCCATCCTCAAGTGCAAAATTAGAGAAGCCAGAGAGGCATAAAACAAAAGGTTTTACAGAGTCCTTCACTCATTGAGGTGATGAGGCTTTAAAACATTTAGCAGCTGACCTGAGTAGGTGAGTGCAATGCTGGGGGCATGTTAAAGAGCTGTTTCAAAGGCAGGGAAAAAAATCTACTTTCTCTTGAGAAAGCTATGCCCTACACTTAATAAAAAAGAAGCAGCAGTATCCAAGGTCTTACTGTTCCTCTGTACTTAGGTCAAGCAGTTCTGGTAGCCTGAGATTTGGAGAAGTCAATTTCTATAAACAGAATTATTTTTGTACCAGAAGAAGCATTTCTGGTAACCAGCTCTAGTACAGCAACTGGGAGTAATTCTAACAGAATATAGTTTTCTTTGTAGATGTGTCCCCTTATGAAATGACAGGTGAGTGGGTTTTGGTAGGAGAATATAAGAGCCCAAGGTGAAGGTCTCTGCTCAAGGAGCTGAGAAAGTTAATAGAAAATCTGACTCATTTTTAGCTGAAAGCAGAACTTTTGAGACTGTTTTCATATCACAAAAACACTTAAAAGACTTATTTTTGTCCGGAACAGAACAAACTCATGACTGAAGCTCTGTTAAAATGCATTGTAGAAAGAAGCTGTAATGTCATGACCAGCTCTGGCTGGTGCAGCCCTCTCCTTCTGCCCGGGGGCATCTGGAGGCTTCACCACCCATCAGCAAGGCTTCACCCATGGCTCACCATCTTTTCTTCTGTCCCTAGTGACATCAGCACGTTTTAGCTAGTAACCATGTTAACAAACCAGTGGTAGGTGCTGTCTCTTGGCAAGAGGTGTGTGTGGCATCCTGCGGCTGGGTGCCGCATCCGGACAGCGGGCGGCAGCTGGAGGCAGCACCGGACAGCCGGCAGTGCAGCACGGGCTTGGTGGCAGTTCCTTTGTACCCGAGAAGTTGTTGGGTGGGTTTATGGCTCATTCACTTCTAACGTTTCGCCTTCTCTTTAGTTTTGGCAGACCGTGATGCAAGTGGCAGCGCGAATCCGAGAGAAGACAAAAGACTTCGCCAAAGACTGATAGATTCTTCATGCTGACACTTCCCTGCTGCAGGAGGCAGGAGCTCCGTTCTGCGGGAAGGCTCCTCCTCTGCCTCCACTGTGCTCAGCGCAAGGTGCTGCTCTCTGAATGCAACCGTCTCAATCGCCTGACAGCTCCCCAGAGGCCAGACTGGTTTACAGACTACTTGATATATAATACTCAGGAGTCATGTGCCTGAAACAGCATGTTGTAGACTTTATTTATTAAAAAAAAAAACCTAAACAAATCACACACAAGGAGCAATAAGAATAAAAAATTTCTGTCATGAGTCACAAGTGACATGCCTTGAATGCAGTCAAAGTTGGCAGCTGGAAAGAGCTCACACCATACGGTACAGGGATGGGAAACAACCCTGCAGGTAACAAAAAGAGATGGCCACATTGCATCCTGAAGTGTTGCTCTGCTGCGAGTGGCTGTCTCAGTTCTGGAGTTCAAGTAAGGCAACTTTGGGGTCTCTGCCCTGGAGAAGGGAGTTGGGAGTGGGGGTTTCTTATTGAGTCTGGTTAATCTATACCAGGTGGTGGCTGGCCACTGATATTGGTTGTGTCTTCATGGGAAAAAGAGAGGTTGCTCTGTTCAGCCTGAGATATCTTGCCATACTAACGTTCATGTCTGGGCATTAAGTACTTGGCACTGGTGGAAAAGAAACTACAAACAGGCTTAGTATAAGGGGGTACTGTAAATATTAGGGATTTTGAATTTTTTATGCATTAATAAATAATGTCTTAACACTTTTTTTTACAAATGTAGTGATATGTAAACTAAATGTTAGTTTAATTTCTCTCCGTTGTTTTGGTCTTAGCGTCTAGCAAATTTGCCTTGGAGTTTTGGACTGAATATCAGTGAAGTTTGTTCCATTTTTGCAATGCTTTGTTGAAGTTGTTTTGTAATGTTTTTACATGGAAGCTTTTTAAACATGTTTGTAGTATCAAACACAATACTAGTTGTGCTGTTTTCCAAACCACACTTGAGAAGACAGTCTTACTTGTATTAGAGTAGCACCTGAATGCCTCAGCCAAGCAAAGCACCCAATAGCCAAGGTGAGGTAGATGTAAATACAATGAAAGGTTGTTCTCTCTACACACCTTGTGACTGTATTTTAATTAAAGGTAAGATGCTGAAGTGGATTAGAACAGACAAGGGGGAGTGTTTACATTGGAAAATTCTCCTGCTTTGTCATTGGAGTCTTTGGAGAGAGCAGTATTCAGCTTTAGTGTGTCCCCCTGGCCCAGGACCTCAACCTTCAGTGGGTATTAAAATGACCAGAGTCTTGAAATTTTAGATACAGGGTAAGGTGGGTGGGGGGTTAAGCACCTCAGTAGCAGTGTGTATGTTTCACAAATGTTATATGCTGATTTGTTTTTCTGTGTTGTTCATGTAACTGAAATGATTTACCTCTCACGTCTTCCAAGCTGTCTTTTTAAACAAAGTAGGACTTCTTTTATAGGTAGGTAGGACTTCCCTTTTCCAGTTCCTCCATGTCACCTACTGTTGTGATCTTGTCTGCTAGCATTCTCCATACGGCTGTGGATGAGGGGGAAACAGAAGTGGTACCATTTTTGCACAGAACTCTTTGTGTGCTGCATTAGATTTCAAGGAGAGAGTGCACCTACTGGAGTTCAGCAGCTGTTGAACAAGTGCATCCAAAAGTACTGCCATACTATACTTGGGGGTAGTATTACAACAGCTCTTCAGTTATTATATGGCTTTCCAGTGCGACAAGCCTTAATTTAAAAGAAGTCTTTAAAGCCACAGTATTATGCTACCTCTGCACAGGAGAGCTGCAGTCCTAATGTCTGCTGCATTACCAGCAAGAAACAGGGCTTGTGTTGGATAGTGGTGGTCCAAACTGCTGAATTTTTTTGCCATACTTCTGCCAGCAAACAACCCCTCTGACCTTTTCTAGATTCTGTGTGGCTGTCCTGATGGTCTTTATATAGGCAATGCAAGTGCACATTGTGCATTGTGTGTCTTGGACAAGGAGCTGTAGTGCAATAATAAGATTTTGTGATGTGGGTGTGTTTGAACTGTTTGGTATAAGTAGAGTTCTCAGTGTTTAAAATTCAAAGCTCCTGAAAGCCACATGTTCATGTTTACTGTTGGATATGTACCTAACTTTTTACTAATTCCCATGTTGTATTTAAAAATATGACTTGCTGCAGTGAATCTCTTGTTGTCTTCTAAAGTGCTAAATAAAACACATATCAATTCTCCTTGGTTATTTAAATAGAACATTCAGCAGCATAAGTGACTGAAGGTTTCAGGAACAGTCACCATCTGAAAATCTGTAGTGCAAAACATGTGGTCTGATGCTAAACCCTGAGCAAACAGTAGTTAGAATTCTGTTCATTTTTGTTCTCATAAAATTGTCAGAGCAACATGAATGGGTTCAACATCTATTTAATCTTTAAAACCTGTTGAGAAAATGTCAGCACATGATAAATAGCTTATCTATCATGTGAATTCTGTCTAGAAATTTGCCACAGTCTCAGCATGTTTGAGCTTTTCAGATGTATCTTCCTGTTTTAAGATGTGTTTCTGAACTGCCCAGCTCAGTTCTATTTTAGTGGCACTGCTCCTGCTGTGTTTTGCCATTTTCAAAAGCTGGGCTTAATTCCAGTTTAGGTCTTAAGGAAAAGAGTCCGTCTTCAGCCTCTTCATCACTCCACTCTTTTTAGAAACAGCTACATCCATCTGTCTTTTTTTAAATACCCCAGAAAGTAAAAATGCAAGGTTAAGATTCAAGTTCGGTCCATGCCATCCTTTCTTGAGCCTTCTCTCCCCATCACTTGGATATTAATAGCCCTCCAAATGCAGCAGAGTTCCAGCTAGCTTCTCTGCACACTCTTTGCCTTACAATGGTTCTCAGCTACCTTGTGAGATTTAAAACTTGTGATTTAAACTGCAGAGAGACAGTAAAAATACTTATCCCAGTAGCAGATGGTGTGCCTCTAAAAGCAGCTGCCCCCCAGTGTTTTTCCTCCAGTGGATGTTGCCAGTCACTTTTAGAATAAAGAGTATATTTTAGGTCCATGGGCTTTTTTTTTCCCTTACTGGAAGCCGTGGGTGTTGTTTTAGTAGGAGCTTTGATGACTAGTTTAGTGCCCAAGCCTAAAGCCTCATTAAATGAGCCTACAAACAAAGGATGCCCCGGCTGCACTTTGTGAACAGGAGGACAGAAATCAGGTCGAGTGGTTTTTCGAAGATGGAGGTAATTAAGAGGGATTTAACCCCCACCTCCACCACTACCACTGCCTGCTGTCTGTGGTGGCTTCTGACTGTCTGAGTTAAAGCTTTGAAAGAAGGAAGCCACTTGCGTAAAACTTTATTTTTCAGTAATGGGTGTCATGTTGCTGATATGAAAAACCAAAATTAAACAATTGTGCCTTATGGACTGATTGGCTGGACTTCCTCCAGCAGCCCACAGGAAGCTTTTGATTCATTATTCGCTGAGTTCCCATTAAGAAATGTAAGCTGGTTTTGTGATGCTGGATATTGGTTGGATTTTTAGACTGCCTGAAGGCAAAATGTCACTGAAGCCACGCACAGCCACCTGCTCTAGAAGGGACATCTGTAAAGCCAGGAGCGGGACAGCTCAACCCCACCACCCTGCCCGTGAGCTGGTTGCTCCTGCAGGAGCATGGAGGTGTATGTGGAAAAAAAGGAACGCTGTGTCATGTGAACGTGGATTCTGAGCTGGATTACCAGTCTCTGACTGCTCTGTCTTTTATCGCCCTTCTGCAACATGCCCATATGGCATCCAACAGCTCATGGAGCAGCACTGCACACAGCCTGGCGTGCTGGCTTCCCACACACTGATGTTTGCAAAATAGTCCCTGATTCACAGGAAAAAGTGGATCTGCTGGATGAATAAAACACTGAAAGACAAATAACAGATTGTGTCCCAGTGGCCAAGTCTGCGGGCGAATTCAGTGAAGGCAGAGATGAGTCTGTCAACAGAAGGGGGAAGAATCAGAGTAACCTTTTTCAGAAATCTTTTCTTTTAGCACCACTTTGCACAGATCATGAGAGTAGCACAAATCAAAATCCAGCTGTATGTTAGGGACAGTTTTTGGATTTCTGTCCTGCAGACTGCATGGCTGGAAGCTCTGGAAGAGTGTTTTCCTCCTAATGGAATATTTGACTTAACATACTAAATTATTAGTATAGTGTTAACAAGCAATTACTCTTATTAAACAGTAAAAATATTTCTGAAGTGACAATGTAATGAAACAAATATATTATGGCTTTATATCATTAAGTATTCAAACATTTATTTGCTTCAAATCATTTTCATGTTGCCAATTCTTCCATGAAGGACTGCAACACAAAACTCCCACCTTAACAGTATTTAATCTTTTTAGGTTGTAACATTTACATTGTCTCTTTTATTTCTTCAGCTCTTTTGATGTGAGCCACCTCAAACTTTCTATAACCATTGAAATTAACCAAACACCTTCACACAAAGGAAATTCCTTGCCAATGAATGAACTCCCACTCAGCTCAGGGGCCTGCTGAATTAGTCCTCTGAAGTCAGATTCTCACTTCCCCACAAAGTCCAGGGATAGTGGTAGGTGCCTTTGAAGGCACTTGAATGGGTAACCAGTCCGGGGATGAAAATAGCCCGGACTCACTCTGTATGTCCCACATTTTGAATTGCTTTAGTTCTTGCACACTTACAAACTTCATGTACCTAAACCAACAGAAATGTCTCAACCAGCAACAAAAGAACTGGGGTTTTGTTTGCTTTTCCCCCCTTACTTGTGCTAAAATTGGGATGAGAGAAATACGTGCTGCTGCACAGTTCAGAACAATGCCTCTGTGCTGGGAGTCTGAGCTGCAGGATGAGAAACACAGCCTCGGGCTACTTGTCTGTTTGACATCTCAGAATGTGTTTGCAGTGCCAAACAGGAATACCAGGGGCCCAGCTGAAGGGTTTGGTCCCTGCTGTCGTCATTGTTCAAGTGTCAGATCATTCCTGAGCCCTGTCTTGGGCCTTCTTCAAGACAAATTCTGGGCAAGCCACTGGGAACAGTTCAGTTCCAGAGCAGTTCCCAAGAGGCAGTAGGGATGTGACTGTAACAAACTGGTTCCTACTACCCTATGTGTCCCTCCAACATACCCCACTAAGTTTTGTACCTTCAGAGTCTCTGATGACATGCTTTTATGACATCTGATACATGTCCTTAGCTTCACATTATTAAAAACTGGTAATCTCTGACAAACCTGTCACATTATAGTGGTTTTAACTGAAAAAGCATACAAAAATGTAATTATGGTTTCTTAAAATTCCCATGTCTCTGTGACCTTAGGGGTTCAGAGTCAAGGACTGTGTATCACCGCATATCTGGTCTGCTCTAGATGGAACTAGCCCTGCACACTGTGGAAATAAGTGACCTGACACCTTAGAGCCAGAAATCATTTGAAGACCTTTAGTCTGGTCTCCTGGTTTCATCTGGGATAGTTACTTTTTTCTTAGCAGCTGGCACAGTGCTGTGTTTTGGACTCAGTATGACAGTAATGCTGATAACACACTGATGTTTTGGTTGTTGCTGAGCAGTGCTGACCCTAAGCCAAGGACTTACAGTTTCCCATGCTCTGCCAGTGAGCAGGTGCACAAGAAGCTGGGAAGAAGCATGACTCAAACTGCTGACCCAGACTAGCCAAAGGGATATTCGATACAATAGAATGCCATGCTCAGTTTATGAACTGCGGGCAGTTGGCCAGGAGGTGCTGATTTGTTTTGTAGATGAAGGCAATTTTTCTCCTGGTCAGAGATGTAATGATGACTGGATTGGCCTCTGCCTCTCTAGGTATCATTAAAAAGCTTTGAGCGTAAGGCAAGGGGTGAAAGGTTTCAGTCCACCACGACTCACAGAAATCCCTTCAAGCCTGCAAAGCAACAAAGAGGCTTGGGGTGGGGGGATGCAGGACATGGTTCCCAGAAGAAGAAAGGATGGGCCAAAGAATTTCCCTGTTTCTCTTTCTTTAATGCCAGCCCAAACCTTCTCCCCAGCCGACTGTGTCAGCCCCAGGAAGCAGCAGGGGCTGCCCTTCTGCTGGGCTGTGCAGGATGGGGAGAGCAGGGGAAGATCCATCTTCATACCCCTTTGGTGGCAGAGGAAGATCAGGAAATAAGAAAGAAAGCTACCAGACATGATGTGCTGGACAGAGAAGCTGTAGAAAGGTACAACCACTCTCAGCCAAGCCTCCAAAAGCTGTTAGATCATGTAGGTACCTTCACAGGTGCAGAGTGTTCACAGCCCCATGGTTTTGACGCAAGGCTGGCAGACTGCATCAGCAGCAGACCTGGCTACGCTATCTCAGCAGCACTCAAGAGATTTATGAATAAGAGAGATGTGAATAATAGTTAGTTGCAGTCTCCTGGGAAACTGCTATTTTAAAGCTGCTCTGTGGGTCCACATACTGTTTTTAGGTCAGTTTGTTTAGAGGACTAAGACATCCCTGAAGCTCTTGAGACAACTATGTCCACACATGGATCATGGCTCAGCACTGTGCAGATGTATTTATTCTCATCCAAGAGCTGTACAGCTGCATCCAACTTGCTGAGCCCTACACAGGCTCCCTACTCAGTAGCTTCATTGCACAAATGTAGCCTGCAACTTAAAACAAGCAGACAAGTCTGTAGCTGGCAGTGATGTCAGGGGCTCGCACTGTCATCCATTAATGGCTTCTTATGCTGTTCACAGCCAGACTGTTTTAATCATGGTCTACCCAAAATGCATCAAAAAACATCTTGAAGTTTCACATTCAATACGCAAACGTTTAAGACTCTCAGTAACAGAATAGTCATAGAGTATCCTGAATTGGAAGGGACCTACAAGGATCCCTTGGTCTGGCCCTGCACAGGACAACCCCAAGAGTCACACCAGGTGCCTGAGAGCATTGTCCAAACACTTCTTTAACTCTGGCAGAGTTGGTGCTGTGACCACTTCCCTGGGGTGCCTGTTCTAGTGACCAGTCACCTCCTGGGTGAAAAACCTTTCCCTAATATCCAGCCTAAACCTCTCCTGACACAGCTTCATGCTGTTCTCTCAGGTCCTGTCACTGGTCACTGGAAAGAAGAGATTGGTGCCTGCCCCTCCACTTCCCCTCATGAGGATGCTGTAGACCACAATGAGGTCTCCCTTTCTCTAGGCTGAAGAAATCAAGTGACCTCAGAATAATGGGGATGAGTAACTGCTCTCTCTTTATGGTACCAAAATGTAGACAATGGTATCAATCTTTGTTAAGGGCTTTCAGCTCTGGAGATAAAAATCACATTTGTATCAGCTAATAGTGGCTAGCTAATATATTCATTAAGGAATCTGCAAGGAGGTTTATGCTTATCAGAAAAGTGTGATTTTGAAATCTTTGGAGCCTCCCAGCATTTTTCTTGTAAGAGGAGTGGAAGTAAACAAAGATAGCTTGAAGATACTCTTTGAAAATGCTGGAGAGAGACATTAATGCTCCTAAAGTTACAGAACATTGTTATATTTTGAGTAGCTGCTTTCTCATCTCTGAATCTGTCAATGAGAGGAGAAGGTATTCATCCCACACCGACAGGAAAAGAGGTGAGCTACCATGCAGTCAGAAACAATACCAACCAAAGCTGGAGTTCCTTTCTTCTGTGCAGGAGAAATTTGTCTTCTTTTCCTTGCATGATCTCAGCATGCTTCAAGAGTCTTGTCTTCCTTCTGTATGTAAGACCAAGAGGCTTTGACTCTGCTGTGTGCTGTTAGTTTGGCCTTGACTCTGCTGTGTGCTGTTAGCTTGGCCTGTACTCTGAAATTTCCTCTGATGGATGCAGGTACAATGCTTGAGCTATTTATTGCTTTCCTTTGGATGAGACAGCCTCCGACTTGGCTTATTGCTAATTGTGGCAGGGAAAGCAAACGTGTGAAGAAAATATCCTCCATTTATCTCAGCTAAGGAGGTGGTCCTTGCCATTTTTTGGCTACAGCAGAAACTTCTCTGTCACAAAAAACCCCCATGTAGTGGAATAAAGTGGTAGATTTTTCCTGCTCAGCACCACAACGTCTGATGGCAGCAGCAGCTTGTGCGCTACTGCTAAAGACTTTCAGATTGATACTGAGGGAGAGATAGTGAGAGTGATAATGAGGGTGATTCTGCCCCTCTGCTTCGCTCTTGTGAGACACTCTCCCCACACCCCCTGAGTGCTGCATCCAGCTCTGAGGTCCCTGACATGAGAAGGACATTGATATGTTGGAATAAATCCAGAGGCGGCCATGAAGATGATCAGAGGGCTGGAACACCTCTGCTGTGAAGACAGGCTGAATTAGGGTTGTTTAACCCAAAGAAGAGAAGGCTCCAAAGAGACCTTATAGTATTAAGAGGGGGCTTATAAGAAACATTGAGATAGACTTTTGACAAGGGCATGTAGTGACAGGATAAGGGGCAATAGCTTTAAACTGAAAGAGGGCAAGTTTAGATTAGATATGAGGAAGAAACTGTTGACTGTGAGGGCATTGAGGCACTGGCACAGGTTGCCCAGAGAAGCTGTGGATGCCCCATCCCTGAAATCATTAAAAGTCAGGTTGGACGAAGCTCTGAGCTGTCTGGTCTAGTGGGAGATGTCCCTGCCCATGGCAGGGAGGATTGGACTGGGGAGATGATCTCTTAGGTCTCTTCCAACCCAAACCATTCCATGATTCTATGAAAGAGGGAGTGAATGAAAACTAGAAGGTGAAAACCTGATCAAGAAGTGCAAGAAAAGTTTCAAGGACTTGTCTTCCTATGAATGCTATTCAGAATAGCATGAGCTGCAAACTACAGCCTGGCATTATCTTTGTTCCCTTTCAAGGTCTCTGCATAATTCTACACAGAGAAAATGAATAAAACACTAGGAATATTGTTAGAACCTGAGAATTAACATTAATCAATTCCTGGAACTTGTGAGTTAATTATCATAGGCCTGTTATGATATTTTTCAAGGATATAGAAAAATACAGAAACAGTATTGTCCACACAAATAATTTCACTTTTAAGTAGAAATAAACACAGCACTCTCTAAATGATGGAAGTTGCAGGGACAACCACTCTAGGTTTGGGAGATGCCAGCATTTACTTTACCTATGTGACTCTAGTTGAGTTCCTTCATTCATACGCGTATTGGATTTGCATGGCCAGGTTTTGGTAGCAGGGGGGCTAAAGGGCTGGCTTCTGTGAGAAGCTGCTAGAAGCTTCTCTCATGTCTGGCAGAGCCAATGCCAGGGGGCTCCAAGACTTATGTGCTGCTGACCAAGGCTGGGCCGATCAGAAATGGTTGTAACACCTCTGTGAAAATATATTTAAGAGGAAGAATAAAAAAGTTATTGCACAGATGTAATTGTGGACAGAGAAGACCAAAGTGAGAATATCTGACAGAAACAGCCCTGCAGACACCCAGGTCAGTGCAGAAGGAGTAGAAGGAGGAGGAGGTGCTCTAGAGCAGAGGTTTCCCTGCAGCCCGTGGTGCAGACCATGGTGAGGCAGCTGTGCCCCTGCAGCCCAGGGAGGTCAATGGGGAGGCAGAGATCCACCTGTAGCCTGTGGAGGAGACCCATGCTGGAGCAAGTGGATGCCCAAAAGAGGGTGGTGAAACCTTGGGAAGCCCATGCTGGAGCAGGCTCCCAGCAGGGACCTGTGGGCCCATGGAGAAAGGAGCCCACACTGGAGCAGATTTCCTGGTAGGACTTGTGACCCTATGGGGGATCCATGCTGGAGAAGGCTGTGCCTGAAGGACTGCACCCTGTGGAAGACTAACCCACATTGCAGCAGTTCATGGAGAACTGTTGCCAGTAGGATGGACTCATGTTGGAGAAGTGTACGGAAGACTGTCTCCTGTGGGAGGGACCCCATCCTGGGGTGAGGAAAGGACTCCTCTCTGAGTAGCAGCAGAAACATGTGATGAACTGACTGTAACCCCTGTTCCCCATCTCCCTGAGCCACTGAGATGGGAGGAGGTAGAGCTGGGAAGGAGGGAGGGCTGGGGGAAAGGTGTTTTTAAGATTTATTTTACTTCTCATTATCCTGCTCTGGTTTTGGTAGTAAAAAATTCATTATCTCCAAGTTGGGTCTGTTTTGCCCGTGACGATATTCGGTGAGTGATCTCTCCTTGTCCTTATGTCTATCCGTGAACCTTTGTTTTATTTTCTCTCCTCTGTCCACTTGTGGAGGGGAGTGATAGAGCAGCTTTGCCTGGCATGCAGCCAGGGTCAATCAACTACAATATAGCAGATTATGCATTCTCTAAATGCAATTCATCTTCTTCCCATAAAACTCCCGTTCTCAGGCCGTGTGGATCTCCTGCAATGAACAGTTCAGTGCCTTACAGCAGCTCTTTGTTACGCATTAGACACCTCTCTGCCATGTTCACAGTCTGCTCCAGAAGTACAAGTGTGAAAACTCCAGTGGGAACAACCAAGCCAGGTTTAAAAGAATGACCTACACCATTAACCAAAGACATACCTGAGAGTAGTCAGACTGGTGAACCCAGGGTCAAAGTTGTAGTGTGATGACAGGAGGATGGCCACAAGGTCACAGCACATCACCTGTACCATTGCTCTCCCTCACCCCAGCAGAAGGACAGTCCATATTTCTGAGAATGTGGGTATGAGGGTGGGAGTGGGGAGAGTGGACTTGCTTAGGAAGTCAGCTAAGACAAAATAACCTCCTGTTTCCATAATGCCTCATGTTTCACTCTGATTCATTATATTCCCAGAGGCAACAGAAAAGCCTCCCAACACCATGATCCCTACCATGATCCAGAGCAAATGGTCCCTTCTCATACCAGTGTGTCCCACAGGCTTGTTTTTGCAGTTCTGTTTTCCTTGGAATAGCTGTTTTCTTGGGATACCTGTTTCAGAGCACTGCACACCTTCAAAATTCAAAAGATAGCAAACAGCCCAGCTGCAGAAGGCAGACAGATGCAAAATGGAAAATTAAAAAGGATAATCTCCATCCTGTATACAGTATCTCATTTTATCATCACTCAGATCCTCGATTCACACTCACCAAGATGGCATCAGAATGCTGTTTACAGACTAATGGCTGTATTAGCATTTTAAAAGAACCCTCTGGTCCACAAGAGAGCTGGGATAGAATGAAAAAATGCCCATGAAGTCTGGATGCCCAAGTTAAATAGCCCAGGACATGATGTTTTTAGAATAGTTTGCATCATACTGCACTTGGTGTGCACAGAGAACAATGGCCCACTGATTTCAGCAGCACAGGTGAATGCAAAATGTTTCTCCAGAATCTCAAATCAGATACAAAGAAAACAAAAAATAGCTAATTATCAGAAATGGCCCAGCACCACATTAAGCATGTTGCAGCACAGTGTATGATGTACAGTTTTCAAGGACACCATTTCTAGTGCTTTAACCAAGTCCCCCTCTTGCATGCTTCTGTCCAATTCTTTCCCAAACTTGTGCCTCTGCTGGCCACCAGCCATCAGTTCATTCCTGGACAGGCTGTTAAGGTTCACTGTCCAATCTGCCTCTTCTTTTCTATTTACCTGGTCCATCCCTCCTGTTCTTTTTAATTAAATTAAATAGCTTCAACACTTCTTGCACCCTCTCTATGCCCAGATTCAGGACTGAGCAGAGCAAGTTTGCCAGTGCAGGGGTGCAGGATCCAGAGCTGCAACTGCAGGAGTCTCGCTCAGACCCACCTGGACTGCTTTAGTGGGCGTTTGAGGATTTTCTCTGCTGGAGCTACAGCAAGGTTCTACACATGTAGCAGTTTGAAGGACAATAACTGCATTCAAAAATTAGGAACTTTAAGATGTTTCCTTCACCTTCAGAAAGAACATCATATTGAGGTACTCAGAACTCCCAAAGATTTATTTACTAGTAAAGAGCCGGGACCTGTTGTCACTGGAATGGGGAGCATTGTTCACAGGCTCTGCACACTTGGGATATAGACTAGACTAGACTAGACTAGCTCAGTTGGAAGGGACCTACAATAATCATCTAGTCCAACTGCCTGACTAATTCATGGATGACGTGTTGCAAATGTTAAGAGAGGGAATGGGACTTGGCTGTAAGGGTTCAAAGAAGGCAGGAGGAAAGGTTTGATTCTGCAGATCAGTGATAACAAAGTATTCTGACTCCAGGGGCCTTGATAAAGGGCAGTAAAATAGCACTGGATTCACAGTGACAAACTGATAACACTTTGTGAAAGAACAGGTTAGCTGCAAGGAGTGGTAGGTATTTCAGTCTCTTTAAATACTTAGGTGTGAAAGTCCTCCACAAGGCTTAAAATTACTTCAGAAATACAAGTGTCTTACAGGGTATTGGGAAAAACCAGTTTCTCTTTTTTTCCCCCCATTTATACAAAGAAGATTTTTGTCACTTCATTGCTGACTGCTGTAAGTTGAATGGAGCACCCTGGTGTGATGTTCAAGCTAATTTCCACAGCATAGGGAGTTATTGCTTTTCTCTGCAATATAAGGTACAGTTTTTGGAACACCTTTTTTTTTTTTTTNGGTACAGTTTTTGGAACCCCTTTTTTTTTTTTTTTTTTTGTTATTCAAACCCATATTTTCTTCTGCTAAGAACATTAAGTTCTGCAAACTACTTCAGACGGTTGCAATCATGTTAATTTTCTTAGCCACCCCAGAAAAGACACATCTCAGTTATCTTTAAATGCACCAAAATTGTGCAATCGCCAGAGGATAACTTACAGAGAAATGTTCCACTTTCATTACTTGCTATCAGAGATACCATCCCTTCTCTCAAAGCTGTTCATTTATGAACTAATTCCAGAGTTAACATCTTAGTTGGGATGAAATGTCCCAAATGTCTGAACTGACAAGTATACATACAGGTGTCTTGCAGGGTAAGAGAGCAACATTCAAAGGCAAACTAAAAAGTCAAACTGTGGGATCCTTTAGCTGCCCTTTGACAATAATGCAAAAATGCTCTGATGAAAAAGTCCTAGTCCAAACTCAGAGTAGCATTTAATTATCCATTCTCCAACTGTGGATAGTGTGTCCAACTTTCTCCAAGTAGCTTTTTTGGGTTATGTATTTAAAGAAAAGCCATCTACTTACGCAAAGAATAGGCATCCATTTTTCTTCAAATCTACCTTAGAAAAAGGGCCTCTGATATAAGAGATTCCTCTGTTTATCAATGCCCGTCATATCCTTCACTTCTCTAAGGGTATTTCCACCAAAAAAAAAGAACTTGTGAAATACATCTGTTCACTCATTCTGAGCAGATCTTGACTTTTCAGACCCTAGTTCAGAAAGGATGCTTTCCTACACAGTTGCACTTGATCTAAGCCAGCAACCTAAAGGTCTACACCTCAGTCATTTCTATTTTCCTATGAAGAGACTTAGAAAAGGGCAAGGGAGGCCTGATGTGATTAGCCTGTTGCCTCAGTGTTTAAGTACCAGCAAAACACACACACAGCTCTAGTGGTAAAGAGGCTTAGTCATGCAGGTAACAGCAATATACATGCAAAGAATCCGATACTGAAAGCCAGTCCAAAGTCACTTTGACAAAGACAAAGAGAGTTCCTTCCTGGGAAGGGTTTGCTTTCTCCCCTTTAAGGGCTCCACACTATTGTCATCAGAATGCATCAGAGATGCAACTCTTTCATACCGCCTCCTGCAGAACCTGAACCTTCTTCTTGGTTTTATCACATGTGGTTGCACAGTCCCTAAGTAGGACAGGGCTTCACATCTTCCCACCATTTTACATTTTGTCAAATCTATGTGCAGTTCTTACAGATTTCCCAGGGCCACTGTTTAGCTCACAGCTACTATTGGCTCAACTGCAGAGATATCTGTCTTTCCTGACTGGATGTTGGAGGATGATGGAAGGATATGGGAGGCCTGCAACCTCTTGAAGTTGCCATTTTCTGGCCAAGCCAGTCGGTAGGATGGGACTGTGGAGGCAAGCCTCTGTCCCGTGGGCCTGGAAGGTTTTCTGCACATGTTGAGCAAAGCCTTCAGTTCTGATCGGAAGCTGTCATTGAGCCAGCAGTAGATGAAGGGGTTGTAGCAAGTGCTGCTCATTGCGAGCCAGTGGAAGGCGAAGTACAGGGCGTTGTTGGTGTGGATGGTCTGGCTGGAGAGGAGGACAACATAGCAATTCAAGGGGAACCAGCAAACTGCAAAGAGGATGACAACAAGCATCAGCATCTTGATGGTCTTCTTATTCTTTTTGCGAAGGACGAAGTACTGTTCAGTGGTGACATCCCCGATGACATTGCGCAGCCAGAGTTTCTTTGCCACTGTCATGTAGGCAGCAGAGATGATCAGAAGGGGCAGGACATAGAGCAAAACAAATGTTGCTAAGTCCAGGTACTTCCAAAAGAGGTCAGCAGGCTCAGGGAAATCTGGCAGACACAGGCACCGGGTAACGTCCTCACTGCAAATGGAGATATGGGACAGGGGATGAGAGCGCGTATGGCCGGGCATGGTGGGGTGAGTACATCAGAAACAAGCAGGCAGGTGGGAGAGGGCTCCTGCCAGGAAGCCTGACAGCAAACCCTTTGTTTATCTGTGATAATCTGTGGCAGCTAAGCAGAGCTCTGCTGTCCGTGCATCTGACCCATGAAGTGAGCAATGTGGTGGTAATTTCTCACGGGCATTCATGACCTTATGATAAGTTTATGAATTTCATCAATTACAAAATTTCCAGCTGCACATAAGTGCGTTTTTATTTTCTGTCCTTTGACAAACAGGAACACAGTCTCTGCACATATTAAGGACCCGTCCCTCATTAAAGCACTTTACAAATATTAAGGCTCTTAACAGCATTTTATGGAACAAGCAGCTGAGGCAAATAATTTTTCTGCTTTCACAGAGCTAAAGCATAGACTAAAACCTGTTGGGTTTTAATTTCCTTCTCCTCCCCTCTCCTCTCCCCCCCCATTTCTAGTCTGTCCAAAGAGATCAAATTGATATATGGTGTAAAATGCCAATGTAGAGAGATAATGGGTTCAGGCCAGATCCTTTAACTTCTTAGCCTATTAGATGTGATTAGTGTGACAGAATAAAGATAAAATAATTAAAATGGAAAGGACAGGATACCAGACATTGCAAAAGGAATCAGATGAACATTTTAGACTAGATTCATATTTGGCTGACCTTGACATATGCTCAAGGCTTTCAGTACAAGATTCCAAGGCATGACTGCTGAGAGTTTGGCCTCCAGCGAGATTGTGAAGGAAAGCAAAGCACAACCTTACCTGTATTCATAGGTAAAGAGCTTTTGGTAGATAGCATGTGGTAGGGAAAAACAAGTTGCCATGATCCAGATTACAGAGATGTAGATAACACCTTTTCCAGTAGATAGGCGAGGTTTCAGAGGGTGCATTATAACCTGTGCAAAATAAACCAAAATTGTGACATTTCAGGAAATAATTATATCATCTTTTTTCATACAGTCTTCCAGCCTTAAATCTATTACTTAATATTGCAGCTCAGCATGCAAGCAGTACAGTCTTAACCCAGTTCCCATTGACTGTATGAAAACCTGAATTTTTCCATGTATATGGGTCAAATGAGATCCCAGTCTGACCCTCAAATTTCAATGTTTGCATCTAGATGGGAAAAACTGGGTATCAGGATGTGTTGGCACATGTTCATTTCCAGGTTCAATTTATTTTATAATCAAAAAAAAAAAAAGAAAAGAAAAAAGAAGAAAAAAAGAAGAAAAAGTGTCAGACTCTTCAGTATCAGTGACCCAAAGAATCAAAGCTTGTAATTTAACCAGACCTCCCTGGGAATGCCTCTGACAGTCAGTGCATTTTCTGGAAACAATCTTTCTAGCAGAAAATGCCAACTGTCAACTGTTTTGTGTGGTTGTTGGGTGACTCCAAACTGATAATGCCCAACTGTCCCCAGTTTTGAGCCCATTATCAACAGCAAGCCACAGCTCTGCTTGTGACAAACACCAGTGTGCTACAGTCAGCTCTCCAGTATTCAGAGTAACAAGGGGTGAGACATCCCAGCACATCAGGAGACGGAGCTGAGAAAGCTAACTGGGATGTCCCTACAACCATGGTGCTGGATAAACCACCCCAGAGGAGAGCTGTCCGTGTGAATTCCTATCAGGATCTTGGACTTTCTCCTTGTTTGAGAGCTACCGGATTATCTACCATGTGAAAGCTCCCTTTACCCAGCTGGAAGCAATTGCAAGGGATACCTCCTACCTTGCTGCAGGCTTGCAACTATTCTCTCCATCTGATAGCAAGAACTGCCCCCCTACCCTGTTAGATCCTCATGCATCCTATATTACTCTGGGAGCTGAGAAGGAAAGGATATGGGATCATTCTTTTTAGGTTTACTTAGGCCCTCCCAAGCCTTCCATCTCTGCTTCTGAGAGCTCTCACCTGGTGCCTGTCCACAGCAATGGCTGTGAGGGTCAAGGCAGAGACGTGGAGGGAGCAGTACTGCGCAAATCTACTTACGTGGCACATCCCCTTCCCGAATATCCAGCTACTGTTCACAAAACGAGCCTGAAACCAGAAGACCATTAGTTCTGTGCACCCCCACAACTGCTCTTGTGCTGTGTAAAAGATACCTTAAAGACAGCAGGTTCTTTGTATAATTGTATAATTTTGTGGCTTCTGAACCCTGAAGAAGTAGTTAGTGCTGCTCAGTGGCCTGGCAATATCCTCCAGGACAATACAACAGCGTGGTACCAAAGATTTTTGTTCTGTTTTGTTCACAGTGTGCCCTTCTGCAGCCTTACTAATGAGTCAATACATTTTAAGCCCTCCTTACAGGGTAGGGCTGACCTGTACATCTTATCTCACTTCAATGCAAATTACAACTTTTCAACACAGCTTGTAGAACGATGGTGAGCATTCATCTTTTTTTCCAAAAGAAAAAAGATAATTTTACCTTGGAAATACTTCAGAAAAGAAAAGACCAGATACTGCGAAGTACTAAGTAATCACTGCAAGGTTATTGTTCAGGTACTCTCAGCACCACTTTTAACAAATGGATAATTTCAGATCTTCAACTAGGTCACAGGAATTAGAGAAAAAAACCCAAACAAACAACACGTGGAGTTTTCCAAAGGCAACTCCAGTGAGTGTAATTTGGCATGGACAGGTAATTTGGCAGAACATCCACTCACTGCTTCACTGCAGTGTAAAGAAGAAAAGGCCACCTAAGTGCCCCTATGGCACCTCTGCCCCAGTCTTACCAATGTAAAAGGCGTGTTGAGGAGGGTGATCATGATATCGGCTACAGCCAGGTTCACAATGAACAAGCTGGTGGCAGAGTGCACACGCTTCGTCTTGATGACAACGTGACAGACCAGGACATTGCCGAAGAGGGAGAAGATGATGATGAACGCATAAGCCACGACGAGCAGCGCTTTCACGGTGACGCTCTGTGACTCTGCTCCGTACCGGCTCCTGTCTACAAAGCTCTGCCAGTCGGCCAGGCTGTCATTATCCCAGGAAAAGAAACCCGAGATGTTCGGGATTACAAAAGTCTTCTCCAGGCTCCCGTTGAGGGGCAACTTCCCTGGGGTCACAAAGGCGTTAAGCAAGTCGGGGAGGGTGAGCCAGACAAAGCAGGACAGCATGTCTGAAAGGCTGCTCTGCTCCTCCCGCTCGGAAACAGCTCATTTGCGAGAGAGCGGAGCTCACGCCGTGTGCTGGGACAGCCCGGCGGCTGCCGGAGCGTGTGGATGCTCCTGTGGATGCTCCTGTCTCCCGCAACCTGCTTCTCTCCTGCTCGGCTCGCCGCTAATCTTGCTCCTTCAGCCGGCTTTATACCCCCAGGCGAGCTCCGAGCAGCGATCTTCTGCAGTCATTGGGCTGCATGACATTACTTGTGCTCTGACGTGATGCTTTTCCATGCAGTTGCACTCCCCCGCGTGCTACTCCAAGGTAAGTACATCTGTGGGAAAGGCAAAATCAGTATCTTCAGCTGTCAGGATGCTTCTTTAACAGCAGCCCAGCTCATGCAAATTCTTCGCTGTTTATACACTAGCTGCATGTGTGCCAGTTCTGCTCTCTTCCAGGACGGGTCAAATCTGAGCTGTTTTAAAGGTCCGGCAGGAAGTTTTCAGTCTATTTCACAGCATGACACTTACGTAGAATAGAAAAGCATAGAATAGAAAAGCATAGAACAGGGGGTAAGAGATGAACTGCGAATAACAAACTTGCTTATTTTACCAGTAGTATTTTTCCAAGGACCATTTCTCCCTCAGAGAGACAGAAATACTGAAGTTTTCCCTTGGCACATATTTCCTCTTGGCCAAGGGAATAAAAGTTTGATGGGAAACTGCTCTCCAGGGTTTGTAGAAATAGAGTAGTTACAAAGATGTGATTGTATGGGACAGAGGACAGGAACGAGTGTCCTAGCCCAGGGAGTTCAGTATCCAAAGCAACAGGCACCTGTACACTAGACACAAGCACTGCCGAGATGGCAGTGCGTGTGTTCCCTCTGCCTTCCTCCCAAAACATAGAAATAAAAATCAGTACCAGAAGACCAAGAGCCACAAATCCTACACAGCACAGAGAGATGGGTCCCTTCCCAAGTGCACATGTGTGGTGCTGCCCCCCTGCTGGGGACAGCTCTGCTTGGGTGGTGTCAACTAACTCTGCCCAGAGCAGGTTTTGTAGATAAAAGGCTTTATTTAATCATTATTTAAAAGACCATTATCTGAAAAGCTTGTATTATAAGCTGGTCACTCACTGGTGAAAATAACACTTCCAGAAGATGTTTGTCACTCCCCCAGTGAACAGCTCGGGCTGCTTTGTCTTCATCACTCCTCAGGAGTTGAACGCAGCAGGACAGGTGGAATGGCCAGCCCACACTGCTCCTCTACAGACTGTTGCCAGTGCCTATTTCTTCCATAAAACTGTCCAATTGGAGCTCTTTCGGCAGCTTGTCTGTCTCAGAGGAAGCTTTCCAGTGAACCTGCTGGAGCTGCTAAGGTGGCAGTGACCTCCTCTGACCATTCAGAGGAAAGAAAGGTGTCCCACTCAAAACGGCTAATAGGAATCAAAGTTTCACATAAAGGCCCC
Organism: Sclerurus mexicanus; assembly: GCA_013396755.1. Lineage (NCBI taxonomy): Eukaryota > Metazoa > Chordata > Aves > Passeriformes > Furnariidae > Sclerurus > Sclerurus mexicanus. The sequence goes on from VWZF01002195.1 coordinate 504,077, forward strand.
AAAAAATGGAAGAGAGGGGGAGAGGGCAGCATTCTAGTATGGATTTGGGATGAAAACAGAGGGGTTGATAGCATATATGCCCCTTCTTGCTGGGCTGCTCCAGCAGCATCCAAGTTTCCCTCCTTTTCCGTACTGCTGGCCAGTGCATAAGGGCATTCTGACTCTCAAACTGCAGCTCTTACTGTTTCCACATCTCTCAGATCATGCTCCCATGTACTATAATCCATATTCCAGCAAAAATGTCTAGGTTTCTCTACTTACTTTCCTTGATCTCATTCTTCATTTCTAGCAGGTACCCTTGTATGCATAACCAGAGCTGCCACTGCCTTTGAAGACCAGGTGCATCCAGGAGAGCAGGAGGTCTTCTCACCTACTCAGCCAGGCTGCTGGGCAGGAGGATGGGAATCTCCTCTCACTCAGCTCAAGCCCACCCTCCTCTGAGCTGGACTCAGCATCTTGTGATCCAAAGGAGGTAGTCCCACTGCACACAGGGCAAGCCAACTGGAAATACCCACTAAGGGTCATGGAAAAAGCCCAGTGGAAGCTCTCCGAGTCAGGTCTCTCCCATATTGCTGGTGTGCCCTTCTCTGCTTCACAAGAACTTTCTGATTTAGTTTGTATTTAAACATACCCCAGTATGAGCTGTCTAAACAGCTCACCTATGGGTGCTTGTTAGTAGAGCTGTAGTAGGTTTAGCAGCTTGGTACTTGCTCCTGCCAACTTCACCCTTGCTCCACAGTACCCAGCACCCACAGGAAGCAGCTGCACAGGAATGTCAGGGTTTGGTGTGCTGTATCTGTTTTTTTGTAAAAGGTATCTGTGCAATCATACAATTTCTAAAGTTAAAAGTAATGTTTAAAATAAAGCCATGGATCATGAACTCAGGTCATTAAAAAAAAGTCATCAAAACCACTTGTGCAACAGCATTGTTAACAAAATTATATTAGAAAACAGGCCTGGTGAGGAAAGAAAGATTATAATACAAAAAGGTCACATAGACACAGTAAAAAATTTGGAAGCATTCAAAAAGAGGAATAATGCCTTTTTTGCTTTTTAAATACACAGCAGAGTGTGCTTTGCCCCCTGCCCCTTGTCCCTGGGACCTTTCTTTCACTACCATGGCTTTAATGAACTTTTGAGCTTTGCTGATTTTTTGAGTTTTCCTGGGGCAGGTGGATTGGAAGTTACATGGGTGAGATGTGAATTTTCAGAAACTATCTAGCATGATCTCTGAGAAATAATGTTGATTTTATGAGATCTCACCTTTTGGTATAACAAATCACATTAATGATTAGGAGAAGCATCTGTTTACAGTACAGTCTTTCTACATGTCTTTTACATGCTTACATGGTTTCCCCTGAGGTGAAGGCTGCCATGTTTATCTTCCATACAAGGCAATTTGTCAACTGCTGCAGTTTAACACAAAGCCACTGTGAATTTGACAGTTGACTGAAAAAATAATTGTGAAAAAGGAGAAAGAACCTTTGATATGATTCCTATTAGTCTTCTATACTTTGCTAAAATCTTTGCCTAGTATGTGTAACATCAAAATATGGAGTCCTCTTTGGTACTTCTTGAATTACAGAGTAGAACTCATTTCCACACACTATGACATTTAATAATAGGTTTCGTTCTCCTAGCAGAGTTGAAAGCATTAGGACTTTTTCCATCTTCAATACTGAAAACTGGTTTTTTGTGTCCAACTACCCCTCTTCAGAGTTTTCAACCTTATCTGTAGCAAATTGCAAATAAGTACAAGTTCTGTTGTACTGACTGAGTCTGTATCCATTTTCATACTTGCAAACAACTAAAAATTTACTTCTCTGCAAAATTCAAACCAAAGAGATGGAGTTTTCTACAAAAGATATAACTGTTATTTTTATTACCATCCCAGAAAGAAAACAGGGTTTTATATGTTTTAGAAAAAACTTGCAGTTTCAAGCAGGACTTCAGAATATCAGACCCTCTAGTCTAATGCATCAAGCAACTTCACACACAAATTATACCAAATTTGGTGTGCTGGAGAAAAAACCCCAAACCATTTCACAGAAGTGAAAATTGAAGGCAAGCCATCATTTACAGAGAAATATCATATAGAGAATGTCCTGCAAACTGCTTTCCGTTTTCTTCACCAACTTCCACAATCTCTCTAGCATAGTGAGCCAGAAATCACTTAGTTCTTCTTGATGTTGCAGGGGTCATGAATGGATCATCCTGCAATTGGCAAACAGAAACACATTACTAAGACTAGCATGCATTCCAAGTCTTAAAAAGCAAAGTCACCTTTAGACTAAACTAAAAAGCCTGGTCACAATATTTCATATTTACTGACAGACCTGTTTTTGTTGGTTTGGATATGAGAGAGGTTATCTACTGATTTAACAGTCCAGGTCACAAATATGCAGAGAATAGAAACGAAGTTTTTGTCAAAATGATCAGAACAGCTACTTTGGAATGAGAAACAAATTTCAGTTATCATTATGAGAAGCACATACCTCAATAAAATTATGTCTGTATATACATCACATATCATAATTTACTGAGATTTGCATGAATCAAAAATACTGTTCCTTTTTGCATGTTCAGACAAACATGTAGTTTGGTATTTCAGGTACAAGAAGAGATTGTACAATGCGGGGAAGGGACAAGAACACAACATTTTCTCTCAAGTGGCCAATCTCTGACCATGCACGACAGCCTGTGAAAACAAACTGCACAGTGCTTGACAGTATAATGTGTATTCTGTTCAGTGTAAAACTGTCTGTAAGGTTCTACTTGTTTAATTATGGAAGAAACCATTTCCTACCAGTTCAAAGATATACTGCAAGAACAGACATCTTAGATGTAAAGACAGCGTTTTAATTTTTTTTAAAAAGTGTGTTTACATAATTTGCAACAATAAAACAATAAAGTGCCCTGGGAAACGTCCATCTTGAATGCAAAAAACCCCCACAAAACCAAACTTGCTTTTTACAATAATAAAATATATAAACAAACGAAAGGATACAGCTAAGTACTAAAAGAGATTATGATTACTTTATCTCCCAAACAATTCCAGGCCCACATTTCAGAAATGACAATTCACTGTTTAAGAATTGAAGGGAAAAAGGACTGGATTGTTTTCCTGAGGTCTCTTCTAACCTTATTTTTGACAATTATGAGTACAGTCTAATTAAAGTTGGTTGCAATCATCTAGACCTGTTAGTGAAAGAAACAGTAAATTCAATTTTTACTCTGAAATGCTTTATTCAAATAGCCATAAAACAGTAAGCTATAGAAACTTAACATGAAATAAAACTTAAAAATACTAGTATGTACCGTACCTCATCTGACTCAAAATCAACTCCTCTAGATGTTTGGCTTTGTGAACCTCTTTTACTAAATGAAGATGTAGTTGACAACCTTGAAACATGGAAGGAGAAAAAAAAATGGCATTGACACGTTCTCAATTACCAGACATTCCAATAACTTTCCCTTCAACTTAGAGCTGGACTACCAATACACAGACTAAATAGAAATAACAGTAAGCAGAACAATACAAATTCTCAAACGAACGTATTAATTCTACAGTTCTGATCTAGTTTACCTAAATCAGTAGACTAATTATTTTATTATAGAAAGATAACCCACTTTAACAAGCAAAAATTTATACAGATTCTCTAAGTAGTAGTATGACTTTCTTAAGTGGATCAAATCCCTGGACTCTGCTGATTGCCAGTCAGAAATAAGGCACTCATGGTAGCATTCATGAAGCAAACATACTGACCTTTGATTTACTTTGGAAGAAGGAACAAAAGAAGTGTCTTCTGGGTCAGAGTCAATATCTACAATATCCTGAAAAAAAAATTTATAAAGCTTTTCCACAGAAGGTATTCTTAAGACATAGAGTGCATAATACTTCAGTACTATAGTAGAGAACCTATGGCATTTTTTCCAACTATACACCTACTTAGTTACAATAATATACACTTGAGAGGGCTCTGGGCTAGAACTGGACAGATTTGCAAATACAGCACAAGTTTGCTCTTCAGATCTTTGATCTTGCAGAACATCCAAAATACTCATGTATAATATACACTATGTATCTTAGACTACAGTCACAAACACAACAAGGTTTTTCACAGACAAACACCATACAGGTGATACAAAAGGTCTGTGAAATAACATGCAGAAACTTACGGCTGGATCGGATAGCTTGGGAACATCTGCTGATTGAGGGTAACGTTTTAAACGTATTTATTTTTCAAATCAGTGGCAAAAGGCAGCACAACTTCACTCATACAAGAAGCTGCTTACCTCAGAGTAAGACTGATATGAATTCAAGGAGGTATTCGGTTTCACAGACTTAAAGGCTAGAATAAAACATAAGTAATATTTTTAAAATGCTCACACAATTAAATGCAAACAACATTATATTGCTCTTTTTAAAATCTGCTTAGCATGCATTTCCTCTGCAAAATACCCTGTAAAACAAACAAGCAAAACCAAAACATAAATTAAGCCTTTGCTGGAGCCTGACAGCACAGGGTAGAACCCTCTGTGCAGCTGCAGGTGCTTCCCAGTCTGGCTGAAAAACCATCAGTAACTCTGGTAAAGAAGAAGAGAAAAATATTACTATAATTGATATTCCTGTATGTCTAACAGTTTAGACATCAACACATCTGCTAAAATTTATTTCTCTGCAGTATTTTAGGTCATTTGCTGACCAATTTAAAATTGGGGTAATTTGATGATTGATTTAAAACTTGCTCTACCTTTGGTATTGTGTGGGATTCATGTATAGATTTGTAAGCAGTACTTTTTTCTTTAATACTCAGATTACCTATGGTGTTTCCCCAGAGCCTGTCCTCCATAGCGGAGATGAGCTACTCTCATATATGCAGGTGGCTTATATTGCAGACAAGTTTTATTTTCCTAGTAAAAGCTGGAATTTCTAAAGCTTGCTACAATGTAAGACTAAATGGGTTTGTATTAAAGCTTACTAACTCGTAATCATCAGCCAAGTTTAAAAACTTTTTATCCCGAGGAATATTCTGCATAAAATAATGCTATTAATTCACGTTCTTTGTATGCTTATTTCTTAAGGAACTGCATAGAGTAATATGTTCCCGATTTCCAGTTCTAGCCCTAAGTTCCTGACGCATTTAATTTTACCCCATGACAGAAGAATAGCACTATCCTTTTTCTCCCTTTCTTTTTTCTCTCATCCCTATTAATTATTCTATTTCATTAGAGCTGAAAGAAACTCTCACAGCTGAATTGGACTAATAAAAATAAAAGCAATTAAGGCACTTCACCATTAAACAAACACCTTCCTTACAATTTGAGAGAGCAGATTAGAGTAATAGATAAATCAAAGGCCTACCATCAATGATAGACACACTCTTGATAGGCTTGTAGGTTCTGCTGCTAGAAGCTGACTCTTGGCTGGTGCTTCCTGTAGAAATAACAAACAAAATGCAATCTATTCAGTAGTTACCTTTTTTTTCCCTTTAGTCTCTCACTACTGAGTGAGAACTCACTTAAAAAAATCTATATTCCCTTTGCTCCTCACTTTCTTCCTGGGATCAAAACCCTCCTTTACATGCAGAACTGCTCTGGGTCAAGTGTTCAAAACTCCACAGACACAGTCTCTAACACACAGGGCCCTGCTCTCATGTGTTGGAGCTCACACAACCAGTTTTAAAGCACTAACCAAATCAGGCTCAAGATGACAGCCTTCATTTCAGCTCATCCCGCTCTGAGACCTTTGGGCACATTACTGAGATAACTCAAAGAGTATATTGCTCAAAGACCCCATCTTTTCCATTTTATTTATATATATATTTATATATAATGGAAGTACATCTATAAAGGAAGTACCACTACAACTGTAAAGTGTACCATCATATATAGCCAAGGTGTGATGTTAGCTCATTTTCCTTAGGAAACACTCCCCATTTTCTCAGTCACTAGAAACACTGAAGTCTCTTGTAAATTACATTAGAATAGAGACAAGCTGTACCTCTCCCTGTATTAATCAAATGCATTACTGTTAGCATTAACAAAGGTTTATCCATGCACTTCATTGTACAGACTTTCCCAATAATGCATCTTTTAAGAGTCTGTTATGTTTCCACAGCTGGGAAGCAAGATATTTTTCTTTTAATCGCAATGAGAAAAAGTCACAACTTAAGCCTTGTAAGGCAGTCAACTGTATGTGATAGGATACCACAAGTATTTCAGAAGAATTTTTTTCCAGTAGGAGTCCTTAGGCAGCAAATTTCCACTTGATGGAAGCATCAGAAGAGAGTCACCTTGCAAAGAAAAAGAAGTCAATAACTGCAGTACAAAGTGTTAAGTTTTTCTTACCTCTGCCCCTTCGAGACGAACCTCTTGCTGTTGAATTTTGTCCTCTTGCACCTCTTGCCCTACCTCTTGCCCGACCCCTTCCTCGGCTCAGTGTTGCAGAAAGGCCTTCACTTGCATCACCAGTGGCTATCATGTCCATATCCATGGAATCTTCATCACTGGAGGCTCCGACAAGAACTGCATCCTCAGATCTGTGGGCCCTAGCCCTGGTCATTGCCTGAAATGGAACAGTAAGTATTACAGGAAAAAGAATCTTAAATGATGAAATGCACAATTGTTAAATCCTAGTTGTGATATGTAGTTCTAAACCACTGAGGTTTAGAAGACCCAAATGCACAGCGTTATGGAAGAAAGAATGTGAAAAAACAGGGACAATATTTAGTCTATTTAATTAGATGTACACATATAGAGTAGTTAGCTAAGCTCTGATAACAGAATGGAGCTAGTAAATATGATACATTATCATCGGAGTTTGGTGAACAGTTCAGGTCATCCTGTGTCAGCTACAAACATCTCAGAGAAAGCACCCTCTGGGCTCCACTGACTTGAACTCTACTGATGACAGTGGGTGCTTAAGACAACTAGTTCTTGTGAAGATATCCCAGATTAGAAGAACTGAATCTCATCCCAGGTGTCCTTTTCCTCAAAAATTTTATTCCAGTCCCACATAGCTTGCAAAGACAAAGGAGCACCAATGCTGTCAGTAGCTGGAAATACTCTTTGGAAGAACATAAGCAATCTAGATATGAGTCTGTGGGAGTTCTAAGACTCTAAAATTTAAGATTGATGATAAAGACACTGCACTTAAAGATTTACCAACTCTACCAATTTGTTCCAGTAATATCACTCAATATAGCCCATCCACTTGTCCACTGGTGATGGGATCACAAATAGCTTAAGATGGCAGATCTCTGAAGATCACGTGCCTGGTCTAACTTCAGTTAAAAGTAAGAACAAATGAACATTCAAGTTCACAAATTTGTATCAGAAAAGAGATCTCAAAAGCCAACTTGAGCAGTAGCTTAGGCACATATTATACCAGAAGTTACTAAGCTTCCAAGGCAGACAGGCACTTTTTGGCAAGGACTATGTTGAAGTATTGCTGAAGGATTGCTAAGTGACTTCATTTACATGCAGAAGTCACCATTCCATTTTTCAGGCTATGTTCAAAATCCAAAGGAATTACCTCATGGACTTCCTTATCCTCTTCTTCAGTATTCTTTTTTCTACTCTCCCTAAATTTTCGCACCTGAATTAAAAAAAGAGTTCCCATCAAAATAACAGTTCATGTCATACAATAATCAAAACACAGTAAGTGAGGATTTTTGACCACTGAATTATTAAGTCTGGCTCATGTGAGAAGTGTTCAAGAATAACTGAACAGTTTGTTTAGAGCTCTTTCATGCTGTCTTATGGTTTAAGAACCTCACGTTCTATTAATAACTGAAGCTACATCACTGGGGAGAAAAAAGCTTGGAACAGGATGAAAAGTAGGAGATACTATCTACAAGAGAAGGAGAGTATACATAATTTTGACAATAAGAGACACTGAAATATGAATAACTGGAATAAAGGGGTAGAGATGAAGAAGCAAGATAGAAAACAACTATATTGAGAAAAGACAAATGTTGCAATACACGTACAACTGAGGAAGCCCAACTTGACAAGTATGGAAAAAGATATGAGGCAAAAGGGAAAGAAAATATTAGTTCTAAAGACAACAACAACAACAAAATCCCCCTAAAGTGGCACAGAAAGCCTACAGGCACCGATTGTTTATGGTCTCTTTCAACCCCTCATGAATTAAAGCAGTCAGCATGAAAACAGGTAGATGTAACCTTCCTTTTCCCACCAAATTAGTCTTTACACAGTGCACAGATAAGCTGCAAAACAACTTGTCATGCAATGCTTGAATATTATAGCTGAATACATGGTCTCATGTGGAAGCTCAACAAGTTGGCAGAAACATCTAAGGGTTACTTGATACGCATAAACCAGGCTTATCTCTTGGATACCCTGAGCTGCAAGCAGTTAGAAGCCAGTAGAGCAGCTGAAGGATAAGTTTCCTTTATGCCTGCCCTGTCCCTGTAATCTTCCTTAAGCCAATATGAAAAAGCTAAGAGGAGAGTATATTTACCACCTTTCTCACAGTAGTGGTAAATATCTAGTTCTATGTATGTTAAGAGTGATAGATCTTTTCTATGCATGCGTATGCAACCCAAACCCCATTTTCAATACAAGCTTTAAAACCACATACTTAAAACTTCATCACTATATTTACTAATTGCAGAAAATGACCAGAGGCAAGTGTTGCACATGCTCCAAAACCAGGTCTGAACACTGATTTTTCTGTCTTGACCTCTCCTGAGGAATTAACACTAACAGAATATTACCTCCTCATCTATTTTTTCTTCCACTGCATCAGTACAACGCTCCTTAAGAAACTTCTGTGTTTTTTCTAGTTGAAATTTCACCAGCTCTTCTATGGCATCTTTTTCCTCTTTGTCCACAAACTCCTGCACTGCTTCTCCCATTCCTCTTTCAGTTAGAAGTGAAAGCTGTACTTTCTTTAGAATTGGGGAAAATATTTTGTTAAGAAGCATCTGCCATTGAAGAAAGCAAGTCATATTCCTGCAGTTTCAGATAAATATTACATTAAGTCTGTTGCAAAAACAGTAATGTGCATTGAATATTTCAATCAGAGAAAAGCACAGCAATAAGTAAACATGGTACTCATCCAAATATAGTGACAACTCTCCTGCTACTATCAGGCCACACCTGCTTAACAGAGTATTTTCCAGACTTGTCAAAGAAAAAGCTTCACAAACAGTAAACAAACTACAATGCTAGTCATATCTAAAATAAAAACTTCTACGGAATAATGCTGCCCAGCAGAATAAACTTTACCGTTATTTTAAAATATGATGATTACAAAAAAATAAGATAAGCATGTCCAAAGAGTATGATCTATGCTGTCCTGACACTGAGCATGTGTCTAAGGTTAGGCCAGATGATATAATTTGGGGGATATTTACCTCAAGAATCCTTGCTCTAAAGCCTGTCTGTAAAGCAGTTCTGAAGTGGCTTCTGCAAGTTATGCTTGATCATCTTGATCAAGCATTTGGGCACCTGATTCACAGATTTTTTTTTTTACCTCTGAGATGTTACTGCCTTGGTGTTGGGAAAGGAAAACAGATTTAATGAGAGAGTGTGAGAAGAAAGCAAACTACTGAGGGTCTCTCTTTCTTCTCCCTGCTCTGCTTTAAATACAATGTGGAATTGCAGTACATCTGAGGACACAAATATACTGCAAAGTAAAAAGTTACTCCAAGTCAGCTGGTAATAGTAAATGCTACAGTCTCACATTGGCCCTATAGTAAATTAAGTAACTTCTCCCTCAGAGCATGCTGCCTCACATTTTCCTTCTGTACCTAAGTATGTGACACATCATTTAGTACATGGCAGACACTGCAGGTACCCATGAAGAATTATGATAATGTTCTCAAACCAGCATGTGTTCGCATACCTATACACAACAGTTACTTGTTAATTTAAGACACATACTTCATGTGGTAATTCACACACAGTTATATGGGAAATAAATTAACGTCTTGGTCAATATCAGAGTCTGTTCAGGGCCCACTACTTCCATTAAGAAGGCAACAACAACAAAAGAAATAAAAATATTTTATCACATTAAAAACAAAAATCATAAAAGGTAGAAAGATACCTTCTCTGCTGTCTGAAAATACTGCTTTACAAGGTCTTCCACCCTCAGTGTTATCCCCTCAGCAGGTGTGCTAACCAATTTTCCAAAGTTAAGATCAATGTCTAGAATAGAAAAGCCCAGTGCCACCATCATCCACATTTGCAGCTCTTAATTATTATCATCCCACTGTCAGTAATAGGAAAAAAGGTTAATGCAGGCTTCTTAAGAATTGTGGTCCCTTTTATATGTAAAGCTTTTTGTTCTAACTGTACAGTCTATTGTCTGGAAACACAGTCAAACATAATGGATGCAAGAACTGTACAGACAACTCCAACTCTAGCAGATATAAAGAGTTCTTCTAACTACCATGTCTGAAATTATATATTGAATACTGTACCCTGAAGGTTATTATAATTGAACTCTAGAAGATCACAAATGGAAGAAAATCAAAAGAGCCACCAAAGCACAAAGGCTTTTTATAAGTAACTCATTTACTAGAGAAGAAATTTTCCTTCAAAGCACACTGATTTTCAGTAGAAAATGCCGATAGCTCATTAAGACTGCCCTCCATTCTCAGGCAGCAAGGTAGGAATGGTAGAAGAATGAAAGGGATAATCACCTCCGGTTAGCACACACCACACAAAGTATAATAAAGTGACTACAGACTGCTTTAAGACGTCTGCCACATGAAAGCATAAAACATTGTTTTGTTAGCCTGGTTATATAAGCAGCTATGACAGAAGAAATATTAACAACTTCTGAATTAGTGAAGCCTTAACATTACCTGAAGACTGAACCACAACATTATATGCACATGCACTGAAAATGTTGAGTGCTTTGTTAGCCACTTCCATTGTATTAGAGGCTATCTAATAAAGCAATGCAAAGGAGCATGGTATTCTTTTTACATTCCCTTCCTGAAGCTTAGATGCACATTATGTAGGAAAAGTAAAATGCATTGACAAAACATGGTGGCAGATGTGGTAGCTATTGTGCATTCCAAAAAGGTTAATGAGTTTACACAACCATGAAAAAAAATCCAAAGCAAAATAAACAAGACTGATACAGCACAATTTAAAAAAAACCTCACTAAAAGTAGTTTTTGCTCAGTATACAATGTTTTGAACTTTATAGAACTGACAGTGTTCAAAAACTGTCAGTGGAAGTGGAGTCCTTACAATGCCCTAATGTGAAGTATTAACAGTGCTTTAGCATGCTGTGTTCTTGTGCAAGCTGCATTTTCATTAGTGACTAGGACAAATCCAGTATTTGGGCAACATCTACTAACCATTTATAAAAAATTCTAGGCACAGTGAGAAATGCTGCAATAGTAATAGCTATTTGTTTTGCATTGTTTTGCATTTATTTGTTTTGCATAAATGCTTGAATAGAGATGTACTTGGAACACAGAAGCCAAGATCACCTCATATACATGATTAATTGAGCAAACAAAATTTGGACTTTTTTTTAAAATATACAAACATCTCTCAAGCCCATTCTCTCCATTACTATTTTAGGTATAAACAAGCAAACTAGTAAAGAAATAAAACTATAAGAGAAAGGGAAAGCACTATACTTATCTGTTTTCCTGCAGACTGCCCCAAACGAACCATCTCATTCTAGTAAGTCTCAGGAATAAGCTGATTGATACCTTTCATGGTAATTTTCACAGAATCAGAGTAACTCAGTCTGGTATGGGCTATATGTATTACTATAAGCAACTGAATAAGGTTTGAGGCCAAAGAAAAAAGGAACTGTTCATGAATAACTGTTAGCAGATGCTGTGCTCAACATCAGAATTTTAGACAAATCCAGAAATAGAACAGAAAGACTTGTGCAATATATACATTTAAATGAGACAATGCATTTTTACTCCTCCTGTAACACGGTAGATGGTAGACACCAAGCTTTTGCAAGTGCTGGACAACAAATTAAGAAAAATGAAAACCAAGGCAAGCCAATGATTCCTTTCCTCATAATTACCATTTTTCCCTTTTTGTTCACGATGCCTGAAGAAGTATATGATGTCTTTTGGGTTAGCCACCCTATGCATGTACTTCTGGCTAAAACGATGAATACTGAATGGTTCAAAGCCACCTGCATAATCCACCTAAGAGAGGAAAGGAAAAATTTAAATATGAAACAAACAGAAATAGAGAAGCCACGCGAATCAAGCTGAGCTTGTTACCCATCAAATGAAAAATTAAAGTAAAAAATAAGTGAACCTAAACGGCTAGTAACAGCTAATAATAATATTAACAGAATAGCTAATAACAGTTCAGATTCATAACTTGATCCTAACTTGTTTCATCTACTAGCCTTCAGGGATGTTTCCATAAATTAGGTTAGGAACAACGCAGGATAATATGACTTAAGAAAGACTTCTCAATAAATAGCCACTTCTGATGTCCTTACTCAGACCAGCAGTGAAGTACATTTATGACCAATCTCATCCTTTCCTGTAGAGTACTAGTCACACCACAGGTAAAGAGAATTACGGTGTGAAGGTAATTTGTATTTGCCTGTACACAGCAAGAAATTTTATATATTATGTATTTACACAAAAAGCATGACTCTGCTTTGAAACTTTTCACAGTGACCTTTCAAAACAAAGCAATCCAAACTGAACAATTTCTCACACGTAATCTTATGAGAGGCTTCTCTGGCTGGCGTGGATTTCCCAAGCGTTCTCTTTCTGCATTGTCCAGCATCATTTCAACCTGTGAAGCAGAATCAGAAATTCAGTTCCATTTTGTTCTCCTACAGATGCCTGAATGTTCCAAGTTTAACTTAAAATACATCCAGTTGCAAGGGGAGCTATAAAAATAAATAATTACAGGATCTGCTCTCATTCCTGAACACATATATACCAGTATCCAGCCAGAAGCCATGACTGAGAAAAACATCCCAATGAAAGGCTCATCCTTCAGATACAGTGCAGTCCAGCAGTATCTACACCACTGATTGCTCATACTACTTTACTTTATAGACATTATGCTTTGCTAAATATCTAGTTCTAAGGAAAAGCAGGAAGAAACTTATATAAACCTAAAAATCAAGAGCAATTAATAAACCTCCTTAGTTACTTCTGCCACTGCACAGTCGAGCTCTCAGGGTTTAGGTTGACATATTGACACAGGTTCCAAAGCACGCATCCAAGAGTGCCTCACTCTTGGGCATGAGTTTTTGTACAAAGATTATATGGACAGCCATAAAGCAGTGCCAGCCTACTTTAATAGGTTATTCCAGTCAAGGAATCTGGAAGCCAAGGCTGCAGGGTGAATGGCATGGACTTAGGCAGTGTTTCCATAAGAAGCTAAATCCATCTTAAATAATATAAGGCAAGATAAAAGATTTCTCATCTTCCAGTCTCAAAACAAGACACAGACTCCATTAGCTGGCCATACACTACTATCTACAAGCTATTAGCATTATAAGTTACCTTTTCCATGCAGAATGCTTGTATTGCCTGAGTAACATTAGGATTGTCAGGATTAAAAAGATCTGGATGATCAGCTAGAACAATATCCTCTATGTGGAAAGTTCGCACTGTCTCTAGAGCAATCTTCTGCATTTTCATTTTTTTCCCTTTAACATGCAGCAAACCAATGTGTCTAGAAGGAGAAAGGTAACTTACTAAAAAATAAGAGAACTATGGTATAAAGACTTGGTTTAAATTCATGTTTACTTTTCAGGGACAAAATTTTAAAAGCTGTAGGAAATTCTTGGATCTGAATCTCAGAGTTGGACCTGTCAAACTTCAGTTTTATTGTATTTAGAGTGCGTTTGTTTCACACACAAGCAAATGTACTCATTTCCTTGTATTCCAATTTATCAGGTTGTAACTCCTCTTAGATTATTTCCATTTGCTTCAAATGTTAGATTAAATAGTAAGCAAAGCAAAAGTTCTACTAGGCACTGATTCCATCTACTTTATTTTGTCACACTCTGAAGCCAATCCACACCATAACAGAAGTCCTTTCATACTTCATACAAGTATTTTTCTGTTCTCAACACAACACCTGAGAGGCATAAGACAAGGGATAAACAAGAACAAAAAGAAAAGCTCACGCACTTCTTTACGGCTTCTCCCGGGGACAGAGATGTCACCACTGAACTTCCTGGCTGAGAAACATAGAAGCCCTGCTGTTCATTTTGCAATGGAGCTATTTTGCACTCATGTTCATGACCCCATACAACAAGATTAATAAAGTCATCTAGAAACTGCTCTGGAATGTAGTTGGTAGCTCCGTGTTTGCTTCTGCTCAAGAGAAGAGAAAAATAATAGGTGGGCAAGGGGGAGTGAAGGAGGAGAAAAACACCAGTGTGATTTAAAGCAATACAGAAATTCCAGCAATAATATCTGACATACACGTCAGGTCTTCTTCACATTTATTCCTTACATAATTGTTTAGTGTTTGGTTAAACAAAAAGGCAACTTAGCTCACTGTTTTACACAGCTCACTTTTCTGTTCCACTCCTTTTATTTGGATCTTCCTTTTCTTTCAAGACTTCCGATTTTTTCTATATGAAAGCTTTTATAGCACCTCATGGCCACTGTTATTGGTTGGTTTTTTGATTGTTTTTTTTGGGGGGGGGGTTGTTGTTGTTTGTTTGGTTTTTTTTAAACGGTGGGGTACAACCCACTGAATTAAACAGACATGGGACACACACCATTCCCAATCCCTTTCCAGAACAGATGAAGGAAGAATGAAGTGAATTCCTTCAGCCTACTGGACAGAGATCAGGACACAGGGTTATCTGAGTTGTATTTGTTTATGTCTGCCTCACCGTTACTATGAGGATTCTTCAGGAAAAATTGGAACACAGGATTTGGAAAAGAACTCTGCCTGCTCCAACTACCACTGCTGGGAGAAATGTGTAGGCAGACAGAATAAGTTACCTACGTCTAAAGCATAGCAGTGCAAGGGAACATAGGGTTTGTTGAATTATAATTGAAGTTTAATGTTCTTCCAGTTCTAACAAACAGACAAGACTTAATTATATGTATATTACACTACAAACCCTCCATTGCGCCAACTAAATGTTTGGGAAGAGATTTCCCAACATTACTAACTCATTTATTTCAACTGTTTTCCTTTATGATTCGTCTGCAAAAAGAGCTGTAACACAATGTTTTCTTTCAGGAAAATCTTAAGAAACCAGCTACTCACATGAAGCACCAACTAATGTATCTGGCTTTCTCACCTATCCTTTGTGAGACAGTTTAATGAAGAAACACAGTAAGTTTAAAGGTCACTGTAATTCATTCAATACTGTTACCTATTTTGATGAATCACAAACAAGTTAAACCAACTATCTTCATCTTCCTTTGGTCTCAGCATGGTTACTTGTTTATTGACAAACATACGATACAATCTCTCATCTGGAATAGCTCCTGGAGTGGACAAACAAAAAAAAATGAAATAATTTTTATGCTGTAAACCAACTCTGTACTTTATAGCATTTTTGTTAAGACCTCTATTAAAAACAGCATGAAGAAAAAAATATAGCAGCCTTCCAGTACATAAAGGGGGCTTACAAGAGAGCTGCAGAGGGACTTTTCACAAGAGAAAGCAGTGATAGGACAAGGGGATTGGCTTTAAACTGTAAGAGGGTAGGTTTAGATTACATTTTAGGAAGAAGTTCTTTACTGTAAGGATGGTGAGGCACTGGAACAGGCTGTCCAGACAAGATCTGGATGCCCCATGCCTGAAGTGTTCAAGGCCAGGTTGGATGGGGCTTTGATCAACCTGGTCAAGCAGGTGAACCTGCCCATGGCAGGTGATTGGACCCAGATATTGTTAAGGTCTCTTTCAACCTAAACCACTCTGTAATTCTATGATTTTCATGACCTGGAAAGTCAGAGGCATGATTATGAACAGATCAAAGTATAAAATTGTTATTTTACTAGATAGACTTCTGAAAATAAGACATTTTAACATGAAATCTGCCTTAAAACCACTGCTAAAAGTAGTTTCACAAAGTGCATCTGGTTTAAGACCTCTTGCTAATAATTTTCTGTGCCAAACAACTGACTACGGGCAGAATTAAAAATAACAGAAGATGTTTTTTGTTTCTCATTGACAGACTAAGATGGAATTTAAAAACAGGTACTGAGTAGAGATGGACCTCTTAAACATACTTCAAAACTCTATACAAAGCAAGAAATAAACCATGAATTCTGCAAAGTCCATGGTTTCCCACAGAGCAGGGAAGAGTCTGCTGAACTTTTGAACTGTTTGTCACTGATTATTTCCTTGATATATTTAACGAGCAAAAAAACCCAAACCATCCATAGCTAAGGCTCATTATGTGTTTCAGTAAAATCCCATACGAAGATTAAATATTTTATTTAGGAAAAAATGCTCTCTAAATTAGAAAAAGTCAAGAAGGTATATGTAATCTTGGCACAATGTCAAAGAAATATCTCAGGAACATTTTCATGCAGAAACATCTGCACTTTAGAAAGTCGTTTCAATTCCCAGTAACTACTTTTGGGTACTGAAATTGTGGTATTAGAACCTTCACTACTAACGCTTACAACATCTAGGAAGTTTTTAGGGTATCTCATTAAACACATGAAATCATGGCCAACTAGGACTTAACTTAAAGCTATAAAAGTTGCTTGGAAGTATGTGCTTAAGCACTGGTGACTGGACATAAAATAAGGGGAAACATTAAGATATTAATAGTTAGATTCTCTAGACAAGAAAGCAGTCAAAAATACCATTCTAAGTTAGAAGTGAGGATAGAGGGCATTCTGGTGGACAAAATAGAAAGGGACAAAGCTGACATTGAAAATCTACCACATAACATCTTTAAAGTATGAAATTCTTCATGAATTTCTTTAAAGAAACTGAGATTACTTGTGACAGATGTTACTTATGAACCACTTCAGACAGGCATGTAAGACATTAGGTTTCTGCTCAGTTTGTGTATATAACCAAAACGGCATATGAACATACAGTATTTAAGTTTTACCTAAACAGGATGAAGTTAGCTTAGTACACAACCAAGAGAATTTAAGAGTATGATTGCTCTGCCTTGATATACAGGCACTATTTATGGCTAACTTAAGCAGGATTCATTAAGACCAATAAAAGTACAAAAATCAAGTTATTGATGGATTTATTCTAAATGAAAAAAAAAAGCAAAAAAACCCGTCAGCAGTGACAATGCAGCAGGAGGAGAAAACTGACACTGTCCCAGAATTTATATGCTTTAATTTAGAATTAGTTAGACCATCATGTTTGTTGCAGCCTTTTAAGTTTGTTCCAACTTTATTCACGCCTACTGAGCTTCAGTAATACATGAACAGTCTAGTCACACTCTGGCAGACTAATACTCACCCAAGCCATACAGAGCAATTTTTGTTCTACCCTTACGCAGTAAAATGGGACTAATATCTATTTTCTCCACGGAAGTTGAACGTCCAAAGTGATTCAGCAATCCCGCACAGCTTAAGATATCCAATGCACACAGTGCATCTGCCTGCAAAAAATATTAAGAAACAAATATAAAAACTTTGAGCAGAACATTTAGTCTTTAATGACTAAGTGAAAGTCTCAAAAGGGAGAGAGAATCTTTCCTAAAGTAACTTCTGTAGTTGAAACATCCCACCATATATATTAGCTTTTTTTTAAAGTGCTCATGGCTACAGAAGCAAATTCCTTTTCCCTACATGCCCTACTTTATTTTAACAATGTGAAATTAAACATTAAATCCTTCAGAAAAACAAAAACATAAAAAACACCCCCAAACAGACAGTCTCTAAACTACTACAAAAATTATCTGGTTAAGCTAACTACCTCATAATAAATCCAAAGCTAAACAACTTCTGCTAAAACGCTCATTTACATGGAAAAGTGCTATTTGATATAAAACGCAGAATTATTAATTCAACACACGCTTTAATACTTTCTAAATGTCCATTTCCTGCTTACTTTTAGTAGCTTATTTTTAAGACAGCGTTTCACCATTATTAGATTATTTTCCCTGAAAATGCAAGATGCATATCAATTGCATATTCACAAGTCAAAATATCAAAATTCTCTTCCTTTAAGAAGAAAAGCTTTCAGTCTCTAGAGACAGAATGTTTTAGAAACTTTCTGAAAGACTGCCACATTTTTGCATGGAAAGCAATTCTGTTCTCAATGACAGAAACCTACATAAATTAAGAAATTAAACATAGTTCACATGGATCTCTTAAGTTTTTCCCATTTGCTTTTTTAATCTTACACCCTCAACTTCTTGTCACTTATTAACATTTCTAAAGGTATACAAAACATTTACACGAAGAGTGGAGCAACTGACTAAAACTAGGTGATCTCCAAGAACTGTATTTCTGTACAAATCCCTGTTTCTGTATCTTTGTAATGCAACAGTATAATACAATTACGATGATAATTACCCCCGTGGGATCATCATGATTGCCATGAATACTAAAAACTGGAATAGAAATGTTGAGATTTTCATCCTGATAATTCACCCATGGAAACCTGAACAAGAAGAGGAGAGGAAGGTAAACTGAATCTGCAAATTTGTGGATGATTCCCAATATTCTCTTCAAATTAACACCATCACAAAGAGATCATGGCAGCAGCACAACTGAGTACAAAGTGGCTATGAAAAAGCTTAAGCTGCACAGCAGAAGAAGATTCTTACTCATGGACTGGAATGGCACTTCCCACTTGGAACAGGGTAGCAAAATGGACCTACTGTTTTAGAACAAGCTTATGAAAAGAATTGCCCGACATATTGTGTAGTAGCAATGGACTAAGCTGTACAACCTTTGCTTACACACAACCTTTGCTTTGATTTTACCACAACAATTCATCTAAATTGGTTTACTTGTATTGTACTTGCAAGACAGAAACTATAGATTACATAAATGTATCAAGTGTCACAGCACATTCAAAAGTTTCTCAAAATACTGTAAACATTCTCTTAGACTTAGATAAGTGAAGTTAACCTGTAAACTGTCCCACACAGACAGGATTAAAATTTCAAGGTTCAAGTCACAGAGGATATAAATTAAAAATCACAACACATTGACCCAGTATGCAAACCAAGCCTTACAGGATAATTTATAGGAACACACTTACTTGCTGCAATGAAAATTAACTGCCTGATCACTCAAAATTTCAAACTGAATAGGACGATCACCCATGCAGTATTTTCTTAGCAACTCCAAACAAGAGTGTATTGATTTTCTGGAAGGTTTGTTGTCATGAAAGAGGTCCCCACCTAATAAAATAAAGTCCACCTGTATGTAACAAAAAGCTTTATTATTTTAATACAACACTTTGTATTACCTTGAAAGACTCGTAAGCAAATTGTTTAGAGTATTTTTTCTAGGGAGTTCCACATATTTCCTCATATCTGAGGAAGTATGCTCCTAGGTAAAAGGAGGCAGTAGTAGCAGACACAAAATTTAACTTCCTCATGAAAAAAAAAGTAATTAAATTGCTAATTAAAACAAAACCAAACCCAAAAAGACCCATTCATCGAGAGCCATAGGAGAAAAAAACTGAGTGTTAAAAAAAAAGAACAGTGAGGTATTTTAGTAAGGGTCACCAAATTGTCTCCTGAACATTTTTTTGACAGGCATAAAGAGACACATCATTTTTTCATTGCTGAGGTACCTAGTGGGAAGAAATCAGTAGCTGTCACCACCTGGCTATGACCTCCTTTCAGGTAGTTGTTCTGAGCAATAAGGACTCCCCTTGAGCCTCCTTTTCTCCAGACTAAACACCCCCAGCTCCCTCAGCCACTCCTTGTGAGACCTGTGCTTCAGACCCTTCCCCAACTCCACTGCCCATTTCTGGACACACCCCAGCACCTCAATGTCTTTCTTGGAGTGAGAGGCCCAAAACTGAACACAGGATTTGAGGTGCAGCCTCAGCAGTGTCCACTACAGGGGGACGATCACTGCCCTGGTCCTGCTGGCCACACTGTTGCTGACAGTAGCCAGGATGCCACTGGCCTTCTTGGCTACCTGGACACACTGCTGGCTCGTGTTCAGCCTCTGTTAACCAACCCAGGCTCCAGGGATGTAGCAAGCTTCCCTATGAAGTGGATCTGGTCTGCTTATTGGACCTTCTGTTCCCATCAGAAGTCTCTTATGACAACAACCCATCTTTTTTCTCTACAGAAGTTGTTTTGATGTTGGCCACAGGCCAACTTAACCTCAGCAACACCTCTATGCTAGACAGACAACTTTTTACTGTTCAGTTCCACTTGCAGAGCATCACACCTGTAATGCCAGGGTACCTGGGAAGGTGTTGCAGTCATGGAGATGAGCCTGTTGCACCAGGCAGGAACTTGCCACCATTGCCTCCTGTCCCTTAATTCAGTGAATTCGTCCAGCAGGAGAGAGTACAAGAAATCCTCTGTATCATGCATCTTTTCTGCCTCTCAGGCTCATCTCAGGGAAAGCAGGGTGTGATTCCAGCAGTCTCTCACACATGCACGCACACACTCCCTGATGCTCCTCCACCTCCTCACCTTCTCCCAACACTCTGTCCCTAAGTGGAGTTCCTCCACCTGGGCACACCTCCCACAGCTGTGCCCTCTGCTGTCAGCCAGTACTGGTGGAAGAGCAGGACCCATGCTGCAGCTGACATCAGAGTGGCAGCATGTTCCCACTGAAGCTCTGCCTGAGCAGCTGTGTCAGTCGTGGTGGATGCAGAGCTCAGAGAGGCCACAGCTTTCTGCTGGATGGATACCACGGCTCCCTGGTGAAGCTGGAAGAGCTTCAGCATCCTTCCTGCATGAAATGTTGTGCCACAGCACATCTCCCTGCCATGTTGGAGGTGCTCCTCTTTGCTGCCGCTCCCCATGGGCTTCTTTTATAGGTGGGGAGGTACTTGGCTGCCATTGCTCCTGGCCCTGCCTGGAGCTGCTGTTGTGCAAGTTGCAGGCTCCTAGCAGCCCTCGGCTCCCCCTGAGGTTGCCCTAGTTTGGGAAACCCCTCTGTGCATCACACTAGAGGATTCTGCTGTGGACTGTGCCAGCACCAGAGCTGGTCACCTTGGCAAGTCAGCACTCTAACAAACACTTTCAAAAGTTTCTAACCTTTTGTCTGCTTTCTTATTTATCTGAAGACTGTGTATCATTACCCTCACTCTCCCCTATTATTTTCCATCCTTTCCTTCACAAACACTCTGTAACTATCAGTGAAAATGGTGCAGGCAATTTGAAAACAGTGTTAATGTAACCAGGGTCATACTTCAACACAATGCTCTCTCAAAAGAACAGGCATTCCTTTTACTAAAACAGAAACGAAACTGGTTGCAATAAACAGATTGAATGCTCTCTCAAAAGAACAGTCGTTCCTTTTACTAAAAGAGGAACAAAACTGGTTGCAATAAATAGCTTAGTCATTTGATTTGACATTACTACAGAATGTACCAGGGACTAAGCTTTACAGCTTTTGGCAGATTGGAACATATTTTCAGCAGCCCTACTCCTTCACTTTACAAAAAGTAGCACTTCATTTTTTTGAGCATGCTCCAGAATTTCATTAAAAGTTACAAACGTATCATTTCCACGAACTGGATCCTTCTCCAAATAGCCAAGGTGAATATCAGTAGCAATAAGTATTTTAAAGGTATCTTCATCATCCCTGCATCGGACAGGAAAACTTGTGTCAGAAAGCAACACACATAGGGAATTTCAAGTCTTTATTAAGGTAAAGGGACCTGTCCAAAGTAATGAAACACACAAGAGATTTGCCACAAAACTCTACTAAATGTCATTCCCGTAGTGTCCTCAAAACATTTCACTGCTTTTACTGCAAATAGCGTATCACCAAACCAATCAGTTGACAGGTTTTATCCCAGTCATTCTAGTATAAAGGGCTGCAACCACCCCCCTGCAGTATCTAATGAAAAGCTAAAGAATCCTTTGTGTTTTCTGCCTTTGAAAGTGCTCGTTGAGCAACCTTTCAACTTCTCTCTTTGCACTGGTAATCTACGTGGATATGGCGAGCACCGTGATCACAAGGGGAAAGCAGAAACGACGACCCGAGCCCTCCTCAACTCCTCCCAGACACACACAGGGCACTTCTGCCGCCTGACGCGACAGGACCGCACGGGGCTGGAGGGCGGCGGGCGCTTACTGCGAGCTGGCGGCGCTCATCTCCGCGCTCAGGGGGCAGCCTCCCTCCTCATGGGCCTCGGGGGCAGCAGCACCGGGGGCAGGGCAGGGCCGGGCGCCGGCCGAGCACGGAGAGCCGCGGCCGCCCCCGAGCAGTGACCGATGCCGAGCCGAGGCCGCTCCCGACCCCTCACGCCGCCG